>JANAVB010021198.1:7396653-7447835 GCA_029216955.1 Iris pallida
GTATATTATTCTATAGCTTATTTCATATTTTCTTTTATTTTATGATCTATGTGAGAGATATGTATTCGTTCCTGTCCTGACTGGACCTGTTAAAATATTACAGATGATGAGGATTGCTGCGATACTTACGATGGAGCAGGCCTAGCTGACACAGGTGACCTGGACCCTCAGCAGGATTCAATAGTCGCAGAGGACTTGCCATTAGTTTAGATTAGATTTATATCATTACCTAGTCATTGAGACATTGTGATTGTATTGAGATATTATTTATGGTGTGGTTTACACCGAGACTTATTCATATTTGTGACAGCCTGTTGAGATTATCTTACCATCTTTTCCATCTTAGTTTGTGATTGAGATTACTTATTATATTGTTCTCCATTCGGAGCATATTCTAGATTGTGTTAGATGTTGTGACCTAGGACAACATTCTATGTCGACACTGTGACGTAGGCTGGACGTACCCACTTCTCGTACCCTTACACTGGATGCGGGTCGTGAGAGGAACGACTATTTACTGATTACAACTTGACAGAATAACTTCATGTTCTTCTTTGCAATCGCAGTTGCAGACAGGCAGAACGAATTACAACTAGAAAAAAAGAATATAGAATAAAATATTATTATTATTGCTAGGGTGGTAAAGACCGTTGCTTAAAGCAAGATTTGTCTACCGCGATTTACTCCCAAGAACTAGCAAGTTCTCAGAGAACTTCTAAAATGCTCGTAGTCAACTCTTTTTGTGACTCGAACGGACTCCTAGACTCAACGAGCCCCCATTTTCTCTATTTTTTTGTGTCTCTCCAAAAGGAGACCATTAGGCTCTATTTATAAAGAGGAATAGAAATTTTTCTCTTCTTCTCTCCGATGCAGGACTAAAATACCAACACTCAAAAAATGAGTTTGATATTTAAATCAACCCGCAATCAGCAGAGTAGTGTACTAGTCCGTGCCTATACCTGTGCACGTATTTATGTATGCGCGATGCGCTACTTCGCGCCCTTGAGCACGTTGTTACGTCTAAAAGTTTGTGCCGTACCGAGACAAATTTGAGTAATCCTTCACGGATCAGGATTATACGAAAAGCTTCTAAAACTTTCTAGAAGATCAGAGAATTCTCTAGAAGATGGTGGATCTCTCTAAAAGATAACGAAATACTCTGGAAGGCCCATGATCTTTCTAGAAGGCCCAGGAACTTTTTAGATGGACAATAAGCTTCTTTATAATTATCTAGATTTAGAATAATGTAGTGCCCTGTCCCTACATCGTGTCCCGTTGTTCGTCTACGGGGTGTGCGAGAAAGGAACACTGTCGCTATCGACTCGGTCGGGACCGATAGGTCGGGATCGATCGAATCGATCGAACGGGAACAGTTGAATTAAGATCCATTCCCCGTTATGGAATGGCTTCTTCGGAACCAAGTCCCATATTCAGCGGGCTGCGCCTCAAGGATTGACTCTGCGGCTGAGTAGGGAGAGACCTCCCGTTGCTCTTCTTTTCACGCCGCTTGCGTTGGTTTTGGCTTTATTTTCTGAATGCATTTTCGTAAATGTTTTCGATGGTTTTCATGGCTTACGTTTCGAACTTCGCATTCATATCAAATTTCCTTGAATAACACAGTGTTCTAATCGGTTGCTTGTACGATTTTAGGTGATCGCGTAGGCAACGTCTAGCGCGGTCAACCAGTTTCTCGCCTCAAGTAAATACTAAGGTGAGTGGCTGACCTCCTTCGCCTCGACCCTCTATTTCAAAATGAGAACTCGGGTAATGATATCAAAACCGAATGATTCGTTTGAAGAATACAAGTCCTATGTACAAGAAGAAAAAAGAGATGTGTTGTGTTGAAAAGAGAGAGAATTATTTTAGGCCAGCAAAACAACCAAGTAAGTGAATCGACTATGTAACAAGCCCCAACGGTACCCTAAATTATACCTTGTTAACCTATCACGATCATGGACAACTTGTCGACAAGGGTGATGGTTTCTTCGAGCGGCAACCCGGGGCCACGGGACCGACTTGGCCTAGGAAGAAACAGGTTATAGCCGAGCTGGGTAATAGGCAATCGGTAAGACGGTGACTTGCATCGGAGCTCGCTACTTGCGTTGCAAGGGTCCCGTATTACCAGGCTATGTCCAAGATGGCTAGTTAATGCCAGTGACCTCCATATCAAACACTTGATATAAATTGTTATCAACTAACAGGAAAAGTGATGGTAAGTTTTATGTCGCACGACGCGCTCTGCCGGAGGAAATCTTGGTGTAACTTAATGCTTCTTATAAAAATATCTAGGATGGCTAGAAAGACCACTAAAAGCAAGTTTTATGATTTTATCTAAATTCTTGAACCAAATAAGAGCCTGTAAATTAATTAGCCACTCGCCAGTACATGTTGATTGTACTGATCCTCGCTCTCTCTACAGGTGCGATAGATCGGGAGGAGCGTGCTACGTGAAGGAAGGCAACGCTCGTGTGTTTTGAAGCTTCTTCCGTGCATCGAAGCTTGGATCAAACCTTTGAAGACTCCGCTATTGAAGATCGAAGACAGATGGAGCGGCTTCCCATCATCCCAGGTATTTTTGTAATTTTGGTTGTATAATCAAGGGATGAATGTATGGAATGGCTATCTCGTTGATGTTCATTTTGTAATGGAGTCAGTTTGTAAAAAAGCCCGCTCGGTGCCCTTGTATCGAGTCTGTAAAAATGATGTTCATTATCAATAAAGCTTAAATTTCCTTCTCTATAATGTGTGTTCAATTTACTCTGCACATTCTCTTGTTGTTGTGTTTCGGATAACCTTATGACTATGCCTTGTGCGAGCACAACTTAGGCTTGCACGGCATCATGCCCGGGGGACGACTATCGATTCTATGGAATCGGAGCGTGACATAATGGTATTAGAGCACGGCTTTACGTCCTTGGCCTCTAGTATCGAGTTTCTAGTCTCAAATCGTTGGTCTCGTGTCGATGAGATATGTCGTTCCATACGAGGGAGTCCGAAATAAGTTTTATGACTAATGTATTTTTACCTTCAAAATCCTAGAAGGTGCGACGGTGAATGTGGCGGCGAACGAAGAAAGTGCTTCGAACGGCTCGAGTAGCTCGAGGCCCGGACCCTCTAACGATGCCATGGAACGGATGTTGCGTATGCTGGAAGCGCAACAACAACAAGCTCAGGAGAATCAACGCCTGAATGAGCAACATCGACGAGAGACAGAGGCACATCGACGGGAGGTAGAGGCACGCCAGACCCAGTTCGAGGCCCGATTCGATACACAATTCAAGTTAAAGCAGAAGCAGCTTGATACTCTTCAACAGATTGTACAGACAGTGGTGGCCAACAACAACAACTCTGCGATAACTCCTGCCGTGACCGAGCATGCGGCCAGACAAAGTGAAGTCGAACCGGAGGTACCCGAGCTTATGCCTGCAGCACCGAGAAGTTCCAACTTTGATGTGTCAAAATTCACAAAGAGCTTCCGCACTTCCTTCTGCGGTACTGAAGACCCTTCATTGGCGATCGATTGGCTGGAGGAGTTGGAAGACCGATTCGAGCTTCTGGGTGTCGATGAGTCCAAGAAAGTCGCATGCGCTCAACTTCTACTTCGATTGAACGTGCACGACTGGTGGGCCGTACAAAAGTGAGCAATCAGACGCGACAACGTGACAGCGGCAATATCTTGGACTACCTTCCGATAGGTGTTCGAGATCGAGTACCTTCTCGAAGCTATTCGACAAGAGAAGGAGAATGAATTTATGCGGCTAAGGCAAGGGAACATGACGGTACGGCAGTATGCAGCAGAGTTCAACAAGCTAGCCAAGTTTGCTGGAGAATTCCTGCCCTCCCTGGCGAGTCGTGCACGACGGTTCGAAGTGGGCCTACGACCATCTATCTACGCCCATGTGTCTGTTCCCAAATACCAAACGATGGGAGAGTCCCTAACCACGCCCTCCGCCTTGAAAGTCAATACCCTCCAGGTGCTGCCGGCGCGGTGCATACATACAATCACAAATGCCCTAGCCACGCGGGAGAAAACAACGTGACCAAGCGTCCGAACAATGGGCCCCAAGGCGGATATCAAGGGCGTAATCCACGTCCTTACTGCAACAGATGTCATCATGTCGGTCACACGATCGACGACTGCTAGATACCAGAGGGTGGATGCTGGAACTGTGGCAAGAGGGGCCACATACGTGCTGAGTGTCCAACTAGAAGGCCGAACCCAACGACGCCCCAACTGCACCGTCCAATGGTGCCCCAACAGCACCGTCCAGGGAATCAAGTCCCAGCGCCTCGAGCCCATCAACCTGCTCCGTAAAATGGCCAAGACCGTCGCCCCAATGCCCAGGACCGTGTCTACGCCATGACTCGAGATGAAGTGCTTGCGTCAGATACGGTCGTGACAGGTATACTTAGTTTCAATAATGTGCCTGCTCGTGTACTATTTGATTCAGGTGCTTTGCATAGTTTTATATCGACGAACTTTGCCGCCGAGCACAAATTTTTGATAATATCGTTAGATCTCGACCTTAGCGTAAGCACACCTTCGGGCACGCCAATACTCACTAATTTAGCTTATGCCGACGGGATTATCTATATCGGCGGTCAAAAGATCGGTCTTGACGTGATAGTCCTAGACATGAAGGACTTCGATATTATTCTGGGAATGGATTGGCTCGGGCCGTGCAATGCAACCATAGACTGCACTAGAAAGACGATCACCTTCCGCATTCCAGGAGTGCCTGAATTCTGCTTTTTGTGTGGTGAGGCGTCATCGACCTGCATGCTGATTTCGGCGATTTCTGCTCGGAGGATGATGCATTCTGGGTACGAAGGCTATTTGGCGTCCGTCCGAGACATGCGACAGGATGGTGCAAACGTGGGTCAGACCGACGTTGTGGCAGAATTCCCCGATGTGTTCCCGGATGAGCTATCCGGCATGCCCTCCGATTGAGAAATCGAGTTCAGCATCGATACATTTTCCGATACTCGACCGATTTCTAAGGCCCCGTACAGAATGGCTCTCGCCGAGCTGAAGGAACTCAAGGTCCAGCTACAAGAGTTACTCGATAAAGGGTTTATTCGGCCTAGCGTTTCACCGTGGGGAGCGCCCGTATTGTTCGTGAAGAAGAAGGATGGGTCCATGCGTCTGTGTGTCGATTACCGAGAGCTGAACAAGGCCACCATCCGGAACAAGTACCCATTGCCCTGCATAGACGACTTATTTGATCAACTGCAAGGCGTCTCAGTATTTTTGAAGATTGATCTCCGCTCAGGCTATCATCAACTCAAGATCAAGTCAGACGACGTGCCAAAGTCTGTCTTTCGCACTCGATACGACTACTACGAGTTCCTGGTGATGCCATTCGGCCTGACGAACGCTCCTGTCGCCTTCATGGATCTGATGAACCGGGTATTTCGACCCTTCCTTGATAAATTTGTGGTAGTCTTTATTGATGATATTCTCGTCTACTCGAAGGGCAGGGCGCAGCATGCAGAACATCTACGGGCCGTACTCCAGACACTTCAAAAACATGAGTTGTACGCGAAGCAGAGTAAGTGCAAATTTTGGCTAAGCAGCGTATCCTTTCTTGGTCACATCATTTTGTCCGTAGGCATTGTAGTCGACCCGAAGAAAGTGGAAGCTGTTGCTGATTGGAAGCGGCCTGCGTCTGCTAGTGAGATTCGAAGCTTTCTTGGTTTGGCAGGATACTATCGACGCTTCGTGAAAGACTTCACGAAGATTGCATCGCCACTGACTCGCCGCACTCAAAAGGGAGTCGTGTATGAGTGGTCGGATGACTGTGAAGCTTCATTCCAGGAGCTAAAACAGCAACTAATTTCGGCACCTATACTCGCACTTCCGGATGGGCCAGAGGGTTTTCAGATATTCAGCGATGCTTCAGGCCAGGGCTTGGGATGTGTGCTCATGCAGCGAAACAAGGTGATATCCTTCACCTCCAGACAGTTAAAGCCGCACGAGAAGAACTATCCTACGCACGACTTGGAGTTAGCGGCGATTGTGTTCGCGTTGAAATTGTGACGTCACTATCTATATGGTGTGGCGTGCACAATTTATACCGACCACAAGAGCCTCAAGTATCTCTTCACTCAGAAGGAATTGAACTTGCGACAGAGGCGCTGGCTCGAACTGATCAAAGACTATGACTTGACGATCGACTACACTCCGGGCAAGGGAAATGTTGTTGCAGACGCTCTGAATCGAAAATATCTTGCCTCGTTATCCATCAACCGCAGACTACTACAAGTTCTAGAAGAAATGGGCATCGATCGCCGGGTTCGATTCAGGGATGTACGGTTGGCGCAGCTGCAGTTAGAGCCGAGTTTGCTGGAAAAGATCATGGCCGCTCAGAAGGATGATCCGTACCTGAAAAAAATATGCGAGCGGATTTCGACAGGTATTGCGACCGACTTTGCGGAAGACAAGACTGGCGTCCTGAGATTGAATGGCTGACTATGTGTTCCGGATGATTCAGAACTGCGAAAGGAGATAATGTCGGAGACGCATTATACGAAATATACCTTGCATCCAGGCAGTACCAAGATGTATAAGGACCTCCGCACGACCTTCTGGTGGCACGGGATGAAGAGAGATGTAGCGCTCTTCGTGTCGCAATGTATGGCCTGTCAGCAGGTGAAAGCTGAGCATCAGCGACCGGGCGGGGAGATGCAGAACCTCGCTATTCCCGAGTGGAAGTGGGATCACGTCACTATGGCTTTTATTGTTGGCCTGCCGAAGACACCACGGGGGAATGACGCCATCTGGGTCATCGTCGATCGATTAATCAAGTCAACACACTTTATCGCCATCAAAGTTACTTGGAGCGTTGATCGCCTGGTGCAGATTTATCTTGACGAGATAGTACGGCTGCACGGAGTTCCAGTATCCATCATCTCTGATCGAGATTCATGGTTCATGTCGCGATTCTGGAGTAGCCTTCAGTCGACGCTGGGTACCAAGTTGCAGTTCAGCTCCGCTTACCATCCTCAGACCGACGGCCAAACGGAGCGCGTTAATCAGATTCTCGAAGACATGCTACGGCTCTGCGCAATTGACTTCAAATCAAGCTGGAACGTCCACCTACCGCTGGCAGAATTTGCATACAACAATAGCTACCAATCCAGCATCCAAATAGCGTCGTATGAAGCTTTGTACGGCCAGAAATGCAGATCGCCCATTTGCTGGGATGAAGTCGGGGAACGGCAGATACTCGGCCCGGAGCTAGTGGAACAGACTGTAGAAAAGGTCAAGCTAATTCGGAAAAGACTGAAGATTACACAGAGTCGGTAAAAGAGCTACGCCGACACCCATCGAAGACCGCTTGAGTTCCAGGTGGGCGATCACGTGTTCCTGAAGGTGTCGTCTATGCGAGGAGTTACTCGGTTCGGCGCGAAGGGAAAGCTGAGTCCGAGATTTGTTGGGCCGTTCGAAATACTCGAGCGAGTCGCCCCAGTGGCCTATAAAATTGCCCTACCGACGGCGCTTGAAGGTGTGTACCATGTCTTCCACGTCTCCCAGCTGCGAAAGTACGTACATGACCCTAGCCACGTGGTAGATTTTGGCCAGCTGGAGCTAAAGTCCGACTTATCCTACGTTGAAGAGCCAGTTCAAATCTTAGAACGCAAGGATAAGCTGCTGCGAAATCGGGCGATCCCTCTCGTTCGCATACTCTGGAGGAACCATGCGGCAGAAGAGTCGACATGGGAACTCGAGTCAGAGATGAAGGAAAAGTTTCCTTCATTGTTTTCATAGAGGTAGGTTCTGTTCTTAAGTTTCGAGAACAAAACTTTTTCTTAGTTGGTTATGGTGTAGTGCCCCGTCCCTACATCGTGCCCCATTGTTCGTCCACGGGGTGCGCGAGAAAGGAACACTGTCGCTATCGACTCGGTGGGGACCGATAGGTTGGGATCGATCAAATCGATCGAACGGGAACGGTTGAATTAAGATCCATTCCCCGTTATGAAATGGCTTCTTCGGAACCAAGTACCATATTCAGCGGGCTGCGCCTCAAGGATTGACTCTGCGGCTGAGTCGGGAGAGACCTCACATTGCTCTGCTTTTCACGCCGCTTGCGTTGGTTTTGGCTTTGTTTTCTGAATGCATTTTCGTGAATGTTTTCGATGGTTTTCATGGCTTACGTTTCGGACTTCGCATTCATATCGAATTTTCTTGAATAACACAGTGTTCTAATCGGTTGCTTGTACGATTTCAGGTGATCGCGTAGGCAACGTCTAGCACGACCAACCAGTTTCTCGCCTCAAGTAAATACTAAGGTGAGTGGCTGACCTCCTTCGCCTCGACCCTCTATTTCAAAATGAGAACTCGGGTAATGATATCGAAACCGAATGATTCGTTTGAAGAATACAAGTCCTATGTGTAAGAAGAGAAAAGAGATGTGTTGTGTTGAAAAGAGATAGAATTATTTTAGGCCAGCAAAACAACCAAGTAAGTGAATCGACTATGTAACAAGCCCCAACGGTACCCTAAATTATACCTTGTTAACCTATCACGGTCATGGACAACTTGTCGACAAGGGCGATGGTTTCTTCGAGCGGCAACCCGGGGCCACGGGACCGACTCGGCCTAGGAAGAAATAGGTTATAACCGAGCTGGGTAATAAGCAATCGGTAAGACGGAGACTTGCAGCGGAGCGCGCTACTTGCGTTGCAAGAGTCCCGTATTACCAGGCTATGTCCAAGATGGCTAGTTAATGCCAGTGACCTCCATATCAAACACTTGATATAAATTGTTATCAACTAACAGAGAAAGTGATGGTAAGTTTTATGTCGCACGGCACGCTCTGCTGGAGGAAATCTTGGTGTAACTTAATGCTTCTTATGAAAATATCTAGGATGGCTAGAAAGACCACTAAAAGCAAGTTGTATAATTTTATCTAAATTCTTGAACCAAATGAGAGCCTGGAAATTAATTAGCCACTCGCCAGTACATGTTGATTGTACTGATCCTTGCTCTCTCTACAGGTGCGATAGATCGGGAGGAGCATGCTACGTGAAGGAAGGCAACGCTCGTGTGTTTTGAAGCTTCGTCCGTGCATCGAAGCTTGGATCAAACCTTTGAAGACTCCGCTGTTGAAGATCGAAGACAGATGGAGCGACTTCCCACCATCCCTGGTGTTTTTGTAATTTTGGTTGTATAATCAAGGGATGAATGTATGGAATGGCTATCTCGTCGACGTTCATTTTGTAATGGAGTCAGTTTGTAAAAAAAGCCCGCTCGGTGCCCTAGTATCGAGTCTGTAAAAATGATGTTCATTATCAATAAAGCTTAAATTTTTTTCTCTATAATGTGTGTTCAATTTACTCTGCGCATTCTCTTGTTGTTGTGTTTCGGATAACCTTATGACTATGCCTTGTGCGAGCACAACTTAGGCTTGCACAGCATCACGACCGGGGGACGACTATCGATTCTACGGAATCGGGGCGTGACAAATAATCCCTAGAATATTATGTTTCTAAAAGCTTCTTGTAAGCCCTATGGACACTATAAATAAGTATGAGGCTCTACTCCTCACCACCCAATGTTATAATCTCTCTCTAGTAAAGTAAAGTTTTCATACTTTCAATCTCTACCTTTTGCTAAATATTGTTCTCAATATCGCCTTAGCGATCTAGCTAAACGTTTGGGAAAGGCTGGTACAGGTCTAAGAGTAGGAAGCTTATGTGCCATACGGGTCGATGGGTGACCTAAATCACTAAGTCCGTGACAAGTGGTATCAGAACGAAGGTCGATTGGTGCCATGTCGACATCCGAGAACGTCTAGGAAGGACCTACGTCACCTAAAAAGAGGCACACCAAGATCTGTATGAGGGACAAGAGCAAGAAGTCTATGGTGGAGCGTAGCCTTGTCGATCTTATCGAGCACGTTGGAGGCTTGAAGATTGGATCAAGGGACATAGAGATGCGCAAAAGCTCCATGGAGGAAAGCAACACGGCTAAAGGAGTTCTACGATGGGTTGGAGAGTGACATCGCTTCGTCCATTGCAATCTTTCGTGATCAATTCTAAGTGATCCGATCCACGCTTGAAGAGGAGCTCAAGGGACATATTGCAGAGATTTAGGACTTGCGTAGGAAGGTCCGAGGCAACGAGAAGCTAAATATCGTGGTCGAGACTTACGTAGAACTCAAGACCAAAGTTGTCATCTTGGAGATGGCCATTGCAAATGGTGGACCTACGAGTAGGGAGGCACCAAGATAAAAGATCGTCAAGCCGAAATCCTTCAGCGGGGTACGAGATGCCAAAAAAGTTGAGAACTTATTATAGAACATGGAGCGATACTTTAAGACGCTGCACATCAACAAAAATGTCAAAAATGTGGATAATGCTTCACTCTACTTCACCGATGATGCTATATTGTGGCAGCATTGAAAGTGCACGAAAGTCGAAAAGGGTTTGTGCTCGATAGAGATGGGACGATCTCAAGAAGGAGATCAAGTCTCAGTTCTATCCGAAAAATATTGAGTTTGCAGCGAGGCAGAGCTTGCAACAACTTAAGCATACCGGAGCGATCAAGGAGTATATTGCGAAGTTTACACGCTTGATGCTCACGATATCTAACCTGGGCCAGGAGGATCGCTTATTCTTCTTCCTCGATGGACTCGAACCGTGGGTGGCTCAAGAATTACAGCGATAAAGGGTGCAAGACTTGAACACCACTGTAGCAGCAGCCGAGAGGTTCATCGAGTATATATAGGACGATAACAATGCCAAGGCCAAACCAAAGTCTATCAAGGAGAATGGTGGGGGAGGGCATGAGAGCTCTCCCAATGAGGGTTCATCCGAGGGGAAGAAGCACGAGAAGGCCTAGCCCGAGCGGGTAGTTTTATGCTTCATATGTAGAAAGAATCACTTTGGTTGGGATTATCCGATGAGGAGCATGCGTGTCAACGTCATCCGGACCGAGAAGGTGGAGGACGAGGAGTGCGAAGTGGGAGCGCACATAGGAGCGTTGTGTTTACTCAACACTGTCAAGGCCAAATCAGCTTTGTCGAAGACTCTGGACAGGGAGCTCATGTACGTTGATGTGAGGATCAATGGCATGAACACATGGACGTTGGTTGATGCGGGCGCCACTCATAACTTTATATCAGATGCGAAGGGACTAGTCTTGGAGGAAGATTTAAGTAAGATGAAGACGGTCAATGCGGAGGCGTGCCCCATGAAGGGGGTAGCCACGGGAGTCTGCATAGCAGTAAAAAATTGGTCAGGTGTTGCCAGTTTTACTGTTACATCGTTGGATGACTTCAAGATGATACTCGTCATGGATTTTTTTATCACGACGAAGGCGATTCCGGTGTCACATTTGGGAGTCGTCGGCTTCATGAAGAAAGGCTCATCGTGCATGGTGAATGCTGCATGATGCAAGGCTTCGAATGGAAAAGTTATCTTCGCTATTTAGCTCAAGAAGGATGTCCAAAGGGAGACAACATACCTAGCGGTGCTCGAGAGAAAGGAAGGCTTCGAGGAGGAAGGCCTTTCAGGCGAGACCAAGGGTGTTGCAAAGGAGCATCCCAATGAGTCACTTTCGCAGAGGAAAGAGAATCGTGCTACCAAGCTGGACACGAGTGCGGAGAAACGTGGTGGACTGCGCAGAGGCAAAGGCGACGAAGTGTAGTGGCTCGCACAAGGAGTCGCTCAAAGCTCGTAGGGACATTCTGGTTGACATAGTTGTATTGGGACTCGCATGCGCAGAGGTGTGGAGAACCATGCGCAGCCACGCGATCGATGAGGTCAGTCGGCGAATCGACAGCACGCACGAGTCCTTTTTTTGCCAAGGAGAGCACTGACCAAGGCTAAAGTTGGTGTGGCAAACTAGTTTGCTTCCGATCTTAAGAAAAAAATGGACAAGTTTGGGAAGCGCCACACGAGACGGACAAAGAAGGGACGATGCGGAACGACCATGCCTACGAGAGTGGACGTCGTATCAAGACTTGGTGTAGCCGTCGACGAGGGCGTCGACGAAATAGGTAGGAGAGAATATCACGTCCAAAAGTTTTCGCCCCACCGAGACGAATTTGCGTAACCCTTCACGGACCAGGGTTATGCGGGAAGCTTCCAGAACTCGTTAGAAGATGAAAGAATTCTCTAGAAGATGGCGGAACTCTCTAAAAGATAGTGGAATCATTTGGAAGGCCTAAGATCGTTCTACAAGGCCCATGATCTTTTTGGATGGACTAGAAGCTTCTTTGTAATTATCTAGATTTATAATAATTCCTGAAATATTCCGTTTTCAGATATTTCTTGTAAGCCCTATGGGCACTATAAATAAGTGGGAGGCTCATTTGCTGCTCACCACCCAAAGTTGTAATCTCTCTCCAATAAAGTAAAATTTTCATACTTCAAATCTCTCTTTTACTGCACATTGTTCTCAATATCGCCTAGCGATCTAAGCATTTGGAAAGGCTGGCACGGGACGAAGTGTAACATAAATCACTAAGTCCGTGACACCGTATCCGAGTCCGCATAACAAAAATCATACATGCTTTCATTGAGAAGTCATCATTTTTCCTCCTAGAAAAAAAAAAACCGTATGGCACCCACATGTACCCGCACCATATGTGACACTATTTTACATTAATCAAAGGCAAAACACCAACACCTACTTCATATATACTCCATGAGAAATGTACTCCATATCGATTGGGAATACTTCTCGTAGTCAAAGATTAATACTGGGGTTAAAGCAATTAATATAAGCACAAAAAGTAGACTCCTTGTTTCATTCTGTGCACGGAGAGATTATTTCAATTAACAAAAGATCATGACATACATCAAGTAAACTATATCGCATATTGCAGTGTCTCATTGTATATCCAATATTACCATTATTCATTACCACTGATAACAAGCTGAAAAGCTAAATAAACCTAACACCTGATGCGAATCCAACATCTGACGCATAACCATCTGTTGATGATGATACAAGCCAAAGCTACTAGCTTAACTAAAACGAAAAACAAAAACAGAACAAAAAATTTAAAAAAAACACTAGTCCTGCTTGTGTTAACATCATAACATAGAGAATCATGTCAGTAGCAACAACAGAAAAAACAAAAGTGGAAGTAGTAGTACTCGAGCATGACCACCACCACAAAAACTTTGGATCTCGTTTGTTAGTCTTCATGCATTCAGTCGTCCTCCTGCTACTAGCTCCCCCACCCATAAGTATACTGTCAGTCCCCATCACTTTGTCTACTAATACTATCTTGTCTTCATTAAACGATACATGCAGTCGACTTTATCATTCCTCCACATCATCGTGATCATCATTCCATGCCACATATGGGGGTCTGATAGAATTCTACATTTGGCTTGGCAGCCTGATGGTAGTATGTTGGCGCAGGCGGTGGCGCGACCCAGCTGCCCACATAGGTGGAACCATCGTAGCTGGCAGCGTAGCCATTGACCGGAGTAGCGTAGGGGATGGAGGAGCTGCTGGTGGTGCTGCTCTGAGATTGTTCAGCTGGCTGCTGCTCTTGCTGCCATATCCCATTGTTCCAAACGAGCCCTTGGTTCATCGGCACGGTGGGGGCCGAGAAATCCATGTTCACCCCTGACGGGAACAGACCGAAACCTAACGATTGGTTATTCACCAGCTGTTGCTGTTGTTGCTGCTGGTGGAGGGCTAGGAGGGACCAGTACTCCTGGTCTGCTGACTTCACCGGGAGAACCGAAAAGCCAAAGGAGGACGAGTCTTGACCGTCGATCTGGTGGTTCATGTCGATGGTTATGGCTTCGGAAGTGGATGTGGTGGACGTTTCCGTGGCTTTCGAGGTTCTGCTAGACATGCCGCCGATCGGAAGGCTGCTGTTGGCGATGCTCTTGATGTCGTAGCGGCTCATGTCAAAGTTGGTCACCGCGTTCAGGCCACGAAATTTGATCGCGGCAATGTCGTAGGCCTCTGCAGCTTCCTCTTGAGTGCCTACAATATCATTAGGCCCGCTAAAATCAATTCACATGATCATTTTTTGTACATTTGGCCTAAAGCGTTTTAATACTAATTAATAAAATGTCCTCAATGGTTTTACATATGCCAGTAAAAGAAAAATTGGTCACATTTCTTTCGTTTAAAATTTTCTGTTCTTCAATTACTTCCAAAGCAAATCAATTAACAAATAGTTGCATAGTAATATCTCACATGATAACCCTATGTAAGCAGTCGTCGTGGCAGTGGGACACATTTCTTTACACTTTCTATCACATGAATTCCAACCAAAAACAAAAAAAATCCAACGTAAATCAACTGAAGTTAAGTAGCTATAAATTCTTTTTAGGAAAAATTCTTTTGGCCCGTCATGGGCTACCGTGCCAACGTACGTGACAGCACTCCATTGCCCTCCTACTAGTACCGAACCCACCCCCAAATCTCGGACCCCCTCCAATGGAAGCCGACACGTGGCCGTGGGCAAGGGCGATCACGCCCAAAGGATGAGACAAATAGCATCATCCTTTTTATTCAGTCCAAAATATTGGAAGTACTATAGTTAGATGTTCCTTTAATCCTTCTGTTTAATATTGTTAGATCTTCCTTCTGTTTTAAGTTAAAGATCCTTAATTACAAATACCACCATTAAAGAAGTTCTGGTAAATTAGTTTCACCCAATCCGCACAGAGACTTTCAAGAACCCTAACAAATCCACCAAGTATATACTAACTAGAAGCATGATAACAAAGCTTCTTTACATACTAATGGAAGCACCGAGCTAGACTATACTTACTGAAGGTTCCGAGATATAGATCCTTGTTTCCAGCTACTCTTCCAATCCTCGCTTGCCATCGGCCATGTTGATGGTGTCTGCATAAATTAGCACATCAAGACCTCTAAACTTTCAACAGTAGCACCAAAACCCTAACCCTAGTTTAAACACCTAATTAATCACACACCTAGTGACTCCTCTATAGATGGACGCTCCTCTGGAGAAACCACTGCTCTTCCTGTACACGAACAGTAATTAGTAACTTAAGTGTAGTGCAATATATGAGATGTAGGACGTTCTAGTGCCACGAGACGGACCGTGGACCCCTTCCATTCTCATACAATTATGGTTGACATGGAAGGTGCACCGTGCACCCGTCACAGAAAAAATTCTCGACCGGCACAGAAAAATTTCTCGAAGATTTAAGCATGCATGCACGCAAACCTTCTAAGAGAAGCAACGAATTCCTGGCGAGTCATGTTCTTCATCTCCTCCAGCTCCTTCTCGTAGTTGCCGACCGGGAAGTTGGTGGTGGTGGTCGGGCCCCAATACTTGAGAGCAGCTAGATCATAAGCCCTAGCCGCCTTCTCTTCCTTGTCATAGCCACCTACATATATATATTCACAACAATATTAAGCCAAAATTTTGAAATCTTTGGCAGAAGTACCAAAAGTTGTGTGTACAAGTAATTAACCAAAGTAGTACTCACCTAGATAGACTGATGAAGAGCAGCAAGACGCCGTTAGAAGCGACATAAAGGAAACAAAATGAGCACACGTTAGCGACCACATGAACAGCAGAAGGCGTACAATAAAATAGCAAGAAATCGCCATCGGCGCAGTTTAGCATCGTACCTTGACGTCCTTTCCGGCTCTGTCCCTCCCGGCGGCAGCTGTTGTCCCATAGATGTGCCTCGTACCTCCCCGTCCATCGATGCCTGTTATTACCAAAAATACCGCCATGTTCACTTAAATTACATTCCTGCCACTGTTTCTAAGTACTGCTAAAAGCTCATAGTTTTCTCTTGGGAGTTATATTTTGTTAAATAAGAATTTATTATGATATTATTAATGAACAAAAAAAAAGTGAGTACTCCTATATAGTTTTTGTTAATTAAAAATGTTCAACGTGCTAAAAACTCACTATTTTGAAAGAAAGGGAAAATTTTTCCTTAATAATGATAAAAATACCTAGTTACTCCTCGGTAGATTGAGGTCCGCTGGCCGAAAGTATCGACTGCCTTCCTGGCATCGGCCGCGGCCGGGACCAGCGCCTTCCGCCCGACGTCGTCGGCCTCGGCAGGAGAACCACGCAAGAAGCCGGCGGCTACGCTCTTCAGCTCGGAGCTGACATCGACGTACATTCCGCAAGAGGACTGGTCCACTCCAGCGACCGCGACGTCGGCGCCGGACGAGTAATGGGCGAGCGGCTCGGTGCATCCGCCGAGGAAGTCCTCCAGCTTCGGCCCATCAACTCCATCTACGAAAAAAAATAAAATAAGCAACACTACTCCACTTAAGCAACAGCAGGAGAATAATCAACACTCGACATGCATGAAATTATTGGGAAGTAGGACCTTGGTGGGGAGTGGAGAAGTGGTCGTCGAAGAGGTAGGAGGAGGGGTGGTGGTGTTGGTTGGAGAGAGAGAAGGCTAGCCAGTTATGAGCAGCGGTCGAGGAATCCATGCTGTCCATAGTAAATAACAAAAGTATTGGGAGAGATTTTTGCTTCGGGAATACAAGTCTGGGAGAAGGAAGTATGGGGGAGGTCAGTCGCAGATATAGAGGACGAGTTTGAGTTGGTGGTGGCGGAGTTGGGAGTTTGAAGAAAGAAGAAAAGATAGAATGAAGTAGAAGGAAGGAGAGAGAGAGCACAGCAAACGAGGAGACTATTAAAAAAAATTATTTATTACAGAAAAAAAAAAAAAAAGATAATAGAGGAGAGGGGAGCGGGGACTGATTTAAAAAAAATAGGAAAAAGCGAGGGGATGGCGGGGCGCAAGTGGTAGCTTTTTACGGGTTGGGAAGGCGGTCTCCTTGACCGCATGGAAAAGCAACCCCGTTCCCTTGCCCCTGCGGAACACCCTAAAAGATCTACGACCGAGCTTAGATTGTATTCGGCAGAAATGATGGAAAAGTGTAAGGAAGGAAAATAAAAAAAAAATATTTTCTATCCTTATGAAAAGAAAATATTATATTTTTTATTCGTGTTTGATAGAATGGAAGAAAAATGGAAATGATATATTTTTTTTTTGTATAATAAAAAAGTGGAAAGAAGGAAAATAAAAAATATAGACTTTACTAATTATATCCTCAACTAACAATATTTATTTACCATTTAAATTTATTGAACTACTTTAAAATAATATAATTTTTATACGGTATACTTGTAAATTAAAATATGTATGTACTTTTCCTTTTACTATTTTTTCACTTTTGAGATGATTGATTTTCTTAGGTTAAGAGGAAAAACTAATCCCTCTACTTTTTCTTCCATTAATTTTTCTTCTCATACTAAATACGAAAAAATATTTCTTTTTTTTAATTTTTTTTTCACATATTTTTCTTTCTCCCACTTTTCCTTCTACCAAACACACTCTTAACGTGTTTCTCGGGGACAGAGGGACGATGGGGTGGGGCCCACGCCGGAGGAGAATCCCCCTGCTTCCCTCCGTTATGCCGCTTCGTTGCCCCCACAGTAGGTGACACGTGGGACGCTCCCGTAGGGTCGGGGGGCGGATGCCGACGACGTGGCGCACTGAGGGCCGTCGGGCTTTTTGGTCCCGTTTTGGACAGACCAAGTTGGCTGTTGGGGGTTGCAGAGGCAGGGATGAGAGGGATGGGATGTGTTCGAGTCGGTTTTTGCTTCCACAATTTTGGCTCGTTGTTGTCATGTTCACATTTCTCTTCTATTCTATGGACAAAAAGCAAAAGCTGCTGCTGGACAACGAAGGCCATCTCTAATTTCTCTCTCCCTTATTTATATTATAAATTCTTCTCTATAAAAATTATACACACACAAATACATTTTAATGGTTCTTTATTTCTATTCTATTTGGCAAAAAAAAAAAAAAAAAAAAAAAGGAAAACCTTTCCGAACCGACAGGAGGATCATGGCCCAAACCAAGTGCTGAAGAAATTCTTTGGTAGAGTTTCTCTATAATGTGGGTCCTGCCCGCCAAACCAACTAATGGAGGGAGGACAATTCAGTACGAGATAAAAAAATAAAATAATCAATTCAATGATGTAGAATCCAATATTAATTATTTTTAAAAATAATTTAGAAAAATTATAACTTACCTTTCATTTGATTTATCCAAATTCAAAGTACATCCGAAAGTTTTGCAAAAATGTACAATACCTTCCACTTTGGACGGAATCCGTAAAAAAAAATTATTTTGGACCAAAATGTCCCTGCCTTCTTTCATTTTTCCTCTCATCCCCTCCTCCCCGCCCCCCTCCCCACCTCCGTTGCTTCCGCCGCGGCCCGTCCCCCCTGCCGCGCGGCCACCGCCCCTCCCCGCCTCCGCTGCTGTTGCTGCCGCCGCCGCTGCTGTTGTCGCCGCTGCTGTTGCCAAAGGCGAGGAGTGGGGGGAGCGAAGGCGGAGGCGGTGGCGGGGAGGGGGGAGCAGTAGCGTTGGCCGCGGGGGAGGGGGTGAGAGGGTGAGAGAAAAGAGGAAGAAGACAAGGGTATTTTGGTCCAAAAAGATTTTTTTTAATGAAAACCGTCCAAAGTGGGAGGTACTATACATTTTTACAAAACTGTGGGGTGCATATTGAATTAGGATAAATCAAGTGGAGGGTAAGTCAAAATTTCTCAATAATTTATAACATAGAAATATGGGAGATAGAATCCCCCATTGTGTAGATGGCTTTAGAAATCGCACATATACTTGCACGTATTTTTATCTATATTTTTTTTAGTTTTCAAATATACGTATTTTTTTATTTTATTTTTTTACTTTTTAAATATATATTTATATTCCAATTTATTTGCAATAGTATAAAATAGTTAAAGTAAATTTATTTTTGAGATGATGAATATTTATTATAATTGAAAGTGTGTATTTAATAGTGGTTAGTAATTATATTAATTGTGAAACCCATAAATTTGCATCATGTATATATGGCTTTTATGACGTTTTCGGATTAATAGTAGTTGTGTGCATGTTTTTCTTTCAGCATTAATTTAATCCATTCTCTTAGCCCAATGACTAAAGCTCATTAGCTCAACCCAAACTCGAACCCATTTCACTCAAACTCGTTCAACCCACGTAACCCATTCGTCTGTGTCCCACGTGAAACCCCCCCCCCCACTCCGGATGTGAGATATCACGCAGATAAACTCTCAGTAAATCCTCATTCTCCATAGAATACTTCTCACCTCACCACCTTCCCAAACTCACCTCACCTCTCTCCACACACCTTCGATCCCGAAGCCAACCACGTCTCGACGATCCCCGCGCCGCCTCGATCTTTTCGATACCTCTTTTGGCGACGTTTCACAATGTCGCGGTCGACCCCCTCCGACCCGCGCTCGCCCAACGGACCATCGCCGCTTTCCGCCACCGCCGACGATCCCGCGCCCGGGCCGCCGGCAGCCCCGTCGCCCATTCGTGCCCCAGCAGCGCGCATACCAGCGTATTTTACATACCAACAGCGCCCGCACGTGTGGCAGCGCCCGCCGCCAGCAAGCCCGGCCGGTCCCGCCAGTCCCCACCGGCTGCCAGCACCCCCGCCTGCCACGCCCCGACCCGGAATTACCCGAATCTTCGTCCTCGCATGGGACGTGATGCCGCATGAGCCTGGAGTTGCGCTCGTGCAAGGCAAGATGACAAGTTCTCAAATGGTTATCTGTGAGTTGATATTCACAACGAAAGGAAAACAAAGTATACGAAACAAATCTCTTTATTGATATTCGAAATCAGATTACAAAGGCTTTCGATAGCCCAACGGAATTTGCCAGATTGGCTACAACACTCAAGTTCTCTCTTGCCCATAAAGGATTTTACCGTTCCATACATCATGCCTTCTATATCTCGGCCGCATCAATCATGTCGCGAGTCCGAGCTTCAATACGATCGCACGCTTCAATACGCTTCGGCATTCCAAGCCTCAATGCGTTCAAGCGAAGCTCCGCCGCGAGCAGACCAATCCCTGAACCTGCTAGCAAACTAGTGGAGGAATAGTACTTTCGTCCTCGCTGTACTGATCAAAAACCCACTTAACAAACCGACATTTAGTATTGTATTGATTCATGCAAACATACAATTTAGTTCTCTTTCTATGTTCTCCTTAGGATGAGTTCATGGCATATTCGAAGACTGTAAATCATGGCAAGCATGTTATTCAATTCGCGTAAGTAAACAAGCAAGCAATCTCGTGTTTGATTCGTGGTGCGACTTGGCAATATCGACGCACTCGCCCTTGCACCGACGCAAGGTGAATACGCCTATCCGTTTTCCCTGTCATGTTATAAGTGCCCGCTATTCAGGATCCATCCATGCAGGATATACGTATACCTTGCACTTCCAAACCCATCGCCCTTAATTATATGAAGGTCACTAGCTTTTCGGGCTATAATGGACTTATATTTATCGAATCGAAACATAAGACGATGTTAACTCTGTGCGGTTGCTAACCAACATCAGAGGCCACCGAATTAATCGCAGCAAGTGGCTTATCACATTCACCAGAAGGTTGCTACCCTTCTAAATGAAGTGCACCAACAATACCATAAACGAATCCCTCCTAGGCCGAATGGTTCCAGCGCCCTGGCGTACCGCGTTCGAGGGAATACCCATGCACGGGCTTTTATATCTTCAAGTCCATTTGACCATGCAACGAATCTTATCTTTCATACAACCAAGCAAGTTTGCTTATCTCTATTTCAATTGGCACAACGCCCGAATGTTCTCAACGAACGCCCGAAGGCCCCGAACATTTCGAAGGGCACCATGCCGCATTATCGTCTCATATTTCTTTCGTTAACTTTCTATGTTCTTACGTCACATACTTCGTTTCAATGTTTCAATGGCATCATGCCTCAACTCAATGCTCGTCAACCGAACGACCCGAAGGTCCCGAACACCTTTCGAGGCATTATGTCATATCCGACAGTTCCGCCACATTCATGCCACAACTGTATTCTTTCGCAACGAAGCCATCTTTTATTATCTCGTGCATGTAGGCACGTTTCGACCATATTTCCAATGTTCTATGACTTAGCATTCAATGTCCGTGGCTTGCGCGCTAGGGCGCTCGCCTATTGTCTTTCAATGTTCTAGCCGTTCTAACTTGTGCGCGAAGGCATGGTATGGTTCGTGCACTAAGGCACTCGCCGAGTACAGTTATCCCATGTTCTTGCGGCTTGCGTACCGAGGCGCTCGCCTTTGCGATATCCAATGTTCCATAGCGACTCGTACGTCTGCCGTACGATTCATTTCAATTGTTCTATCTAGTGTTCGACACGCACTACGTTTATCTCTCTATCGAGCCACGCCTGTGGCGTTGATAGGTTAACTTAGCATTCAATGATATGTATTTTATTTAAGCATGACGGAGTAGGAAAGAGAGTTAATGTCCCCCCACCTTGAATCAATATGCCTTGTCGTTTCGCCGAGCCGTTGCGGCTCAATTTTATCACTTCATTTGCACGGGCAGCTCTCCTGACTTAGCCACTCGAGCACTTCGTGTTTATTTAATTATACGTTCGATTTGGCTTACCGTGCCAACGCCTCAGTCCGTCGCAAGGCGACGATTTGCTTTCGCGGACCCCTTACTGAATAAGGCAAAAGATCGACCTCTAATATTTCAGCGTAAACGTATAGCCTGCACACGAAACCAACTAAAATCAATACTTGCATCGATTCGGACTTACGCCTTGGTCGATTCGATTTCTTAGAATCTTCGAGCCGTCTCAACGCACTTATCCTTCGAGGCAACGCGGCGCTTCGCATCGATTCACTCGATGCATTCTTTGGGATAAGGCAACTCTTTGCATCGACTTAGTTTGATGCATTCCTCGGGACAACTCAACACTTTGTATCGATTCGCATCGATACGTAATCGGGTCAACACAACTCTTCGAGTCAACGACTCAGCATAATGCACCGTACGGAGCGGGGCATTACATAATATACCACTCAAAACAAGGTTCGTCTCGAACCGAAACCAATACTAAATTTTTCCAAGGGTTTCATTAGATCGTTCCACGATCTCGTCTCACTATCGTTTGGATCGTACAACTTAGTTTGGAATCATACACATATTTTAGGCGTCCCACCAATATATGTATTTCAGCCAAGCTCAGTTGTAAGATATCGGAACAACGCAAACACGTAATTCTTATTCTCAATAGCTTGCCATCTCGTATTCTCGATCGGACTTGGCTCTATTACTTGTTCTCGCAATTCTAGCACACATGCATATTGATACATACGCGATTTGCCAACAAAAGTTATGGCACACGATGCGATTCAAAAATCGCATTTCTCACTTTGTACGTTTTATCGGGACTATCAATTCTATGCGTCGCGTTAAGCTATCGTGCATCCGATCGCAACGAGTCTCAGCAATGCCTTGCGTTCGGCGTCACTATCCAACAATTTTCGATATTTTACTTCGTATCCTATCTCGACATAATTCTCTTTTGTTGACTTGCAAAAGCATCAACATTCAGGACTACGTCCGCTAGGTGACTTACCTAGACACCATGCTCAGCTTCTCCCGACGCAAGTTTAAATTGACATTGCACAAAGGCCACAATCTATCTGACACAATAGTTTACATCAAGGCGACGGTGCTCAAGACAACGATCGCCTTGACACGAGGTCTTTACGACACGCCTTACGTTCGATTCCTAACGAGTAGGAATCCACTAGCCAAATTCCCAACTTATTCGTCTCGCAACATCGAACATAATTTCGATTCACGCAAGCTCAATTGCAAGGCGATTCAAATCTAACAACATAACTCGTAAGTCATTCTCTTATCGTTCTGTCACTCTCCGATCCTGGAATACGTATTTTAATACGTAAACCGATAAATTGTATTTACCTTGTATTTATACGATATTTATTATGTTGTATTTCTTCATGCATTTCCTAAAAATATTCGACAAAATATTATTTCGTAATTTGTTTTCTGCATTTGGGCCTACAATTTTGGCTCATTTGAGTAACCTATTCTTGGTTCACCAATGGTTCATCATGAACCCTTGGGTTCATCATGAACCCATGGGTTCAAGATTCTATATAATAACTCATCTCATTCTCTCTCTCCTCTTATTTATTTCCTCTCATTTATTTCCTCCACCAACCAAGGCAAGTGCCAACTTGCTCAAGAGATGGATCCATAAATTTTGTTCATGTTTTCTTACAAAATTATTTGTCAAAATATGTTCTTCTCCTCAATCTATACTAGTTTAGAACTTGAAATTTTCTATTTTGGAGCTTTAATTTTTATAGATCTAAGTTTTAACCCATTTCGGATTTCCTTGGTTTGATCTAGCAAACTTCATTATTTTCAAGTTTAGATTGTTCCATGTTGTAGAGAATTTTGTTCTACCCCATTTTGACCTATAGAAGTCCCAATTTGGGCTTAGGATGAGGATTTTAGGGTCCTTAGAAGTTTTAGGGCTCATGGTGTTCTTGCTCTCAGCCAAGAGGAAGAAGATGACCCTGCAGCAGCTGGCGCGTGCAGCCCTCTCGTGACCCCAGCGCTTTTTAGTGATGGGCGCAGCTCTCTCGTGGCCCTGCGCCTTTTGGCGCTAGGAGCTTGGACCCCTGCGCGCTTGGACCCCTGCGCGCTTTGACCCTGCGCGCTCTGATCCCCTGCGCGCCCTGATCCCTGCGTGCTTGATCCCTGCGCGCTTGATCCCCTGTGCACTCTGATCCCTGCGCGCTTGATCCCCTGCTCGCTCTGATCCCTGCGCGCTTGATCCCCTGCGCGTTTGATCCCTGCGCGCTTGATCCCCTGCGCGCTCTGATCCCTGCGCGCTTTATCCCTGCGCGCTTGACCCCTGCGCGCATTTGAACCCAGCGCGCTCTGACCTGGACTCCCCTATATTTTTATATGTATATATTATATTGCATATATATATGTAAATGTTTGTGTATGCTATATATCCTTACGCCTTTTGTCCTGAGCATGATATGAGCACTAATGTGACCCCGGTGAACAAAGTGTTCCTACCCGATACATGTACCTAAATGTCCCAGTTCTTGTTTATGCTCGACAAATGACTTGTAACTCCACGTGGCGTATTTGCAATGATGCATTACACTAAGGAGGGTAGAACATGTTGGCATACTGATTGACATGGATCCTCTCTTAGGGTACTCGTACTTGAGTACGACTTTTAGGAGGATAATCATGCAGGCTACAGCATGTGAGTCCAAGATTTCACCTAGGGTTAAACTAGGCAACTAAATATACTAGATGCATGGGGAGGACAGAATCCCGAGATCGTGTTACACCAGCCGCCTTGAGATATGGTCTTGACGCGCCGGCTGGTCTCCACGGATACTGTGTCATCTGCAACGAGTGGATGACTGTATCCGATTAATTCCTGCTATATATTATATGTCTTGGCAAGGTGGCCTTACGAGGGACCTGTGCTCAATGATATCTGTCTACGCGAACCCCTGGGTTGGCTAGCCTTGCTGGAAAGATACGATCTGAGGATTTCTAAATAACATGATGCGAGGATAACCTCGTCCCACTAGAAACTCGTAGGCTTGATTGGCCGTGAAAATGACTTGCTTGTGTCCTATTACCTTCCGTGAATAACTGTGGGAAGCGGACTGTCATGGTACGTGATCCAACCCATGTTCTTGTTTAATTGTTGGGTTGGTTATCGTACTATGACAGGCTGTGGACCAAAGTTATGAACGGAAGACTTATTCTGGTTGTGAAGTGCTACTTCTGTGAATGACTGAGGAACATGGTCTATCATGGTACATGATCCAACCCATGTTCTTGTTTGATTGTTGGGTTGGTTATTGTGCTGCAATAGGCTATCGACCGAAGTCACGATCAGGAGATTTTATTGTTTATACCTTTTAACTTATGTGAAAGTTATAGAGTACGACACGTCCCGACTCCATGCGGCACCTTTTGTCCTTGTTTGGTTGTAAGGGTGCCATATGGGTTCGAAGATGTTGCGCTACCCTATAATAGTAGCATAAGTATTACTATTATCAATCATTCTATTAACTGGGTTTTTAATCTCAACTCTTGTGCCCTTTTGGCGGTACTTGCTATTCGGGGCTGACCCCGCTGGTTTTGTTTGGCCAGATCTCGTAGCAGAGCCGGAGGACACGATCTTCCTTCCTGACATCCATGGTGCATACTAGGAGCATGGCGGTTCGGGGACTCGAGTGGGTTTCTTCTCCACCACTCCTGCCTTTACTTTGTGCGGCGTTTAGCCACCGGCACCTGTTAGTCGGATTACTTGATATTTTGTGTCAGTACAGAATTGTAAAGAAACAGACTGCAGCTGTGTATAATTTTGTACTCTTGACTCTCTGAGATAGCTAAATTATAAAGCTAGTCTCTCATGATCATTTTGATGAAGCGTCGGGGACGCCTTACTGCTTTATCTTTAATGTTCATTTAATTGCTGATGTGACTTGGTTGATTGAGACATAGAACTCTGTGGGACCATATGAGACTTGATTGTAGCATGTACCCCCTAGTCTCTCGACAGCCACGATCGCTGTATAACGTTACGTACCTCATATGGAGTAGCTGGCCTAGTCCGTCTCCGTATTTCGGTACTGGGGCGTGACAAGGTTTTAGTGGTGGCCCATGCAGCTCTATTTTTCAGACTTGTGGGGTATTACGAATTATTAGGAGTCTCAATCAAAACCTGTTCCCCTTGAAATTCTGTTTTGAATTCTCTGTCCTTGCCTTGATCTCTAACCTGACTTGCATCCTCGAAATCTTCCTCGTTCGGACTTGATAATCTTATATCTTTCTCTATATGGGTGCTTCATTCTCAGTAGCGGGAGAGGCCCATGAGGAAGAGCAGCGAGAGCATAGCTCGACTGGGCACCAGCAGGGGAGAGAACCTTCCCCAGGGCAGACACGAGCAGAAATGGAACCAGAGGCAGTGCAGCCGCAGGTTATTGAAACTCCTGCAGTACCAGCAGCGACGGCAGTACCAGATGCCGTAGCACTCCTAGAGATCATCCAGGGGATTCTTGTCACTCACCAACAGCAACAGACTCAGCAGCAGGAGCAGAACGTGTTGCTGAACCAAGGGATTCAGTTAGCTCTTGAGAGGAGTGCCGGGGTTGACTCGGGAGCATCAGGAAGGTTCCGTCGCTTGAACCCGAGGTATTTTGATGGCACGGAGGATGCCATCACTGCGGATGCATGGATTCAAGACATCGAAGCCATTCTTGTCGCAGCCAAGGTTCCAGATGATGAGAAGGTTGATCAGGTCAAATTAGTACTTCAGGATCTTGCCCGCGACTGGTGGGCATCAGAAGAAGTTGGTATAAGACGCCCTGTTCGTTGGACCACCTTCAGTGAAAGATTCAAGGCCAAGTATTTTGGTGTAGTAGCTCGATATGAGCTCCAGCAGAAGTTTATTAGTCTCAAGCAAGCAGGCAAGACCGTAGATGGGTATGCAGCAGAGTTCTGCAGATTGTGCCATTTCGTACCAGCAATGGTGGCAACGGAGCCAGAGAAAGCTATGAGGTTCCAGCAAGGACTTCATTTGGAACTATTATAGCTTGTGGAGGGACACGACTACCAGACGTTTGACGCTGTTTTGACGACTGCTCGGAGGCACGAGCTTACCCAGCAGAGGTTGGCATCGAGGACAAGAGGTCAGAAGAGGTCCTATTCCCAGGTTGGAGGAGGAGTAATACAGCGAACATCGGCACCAGCACCCGGTGTACGTATTCATGATACAGGAGCGCCGCGGAGGACGGCCGTGTCAACTAATACAGCGCCAGTTCGGCATCAGCAGCCGAGGAACCAACAACAGCGTCAGAGAGCACCCCAGGGCTGTATATTCTGTGGGAAGGCAGGGCACACGAGGGAGGTGTGCCGGTCAGCGAATGGCTTATACTTGAGGTGTGGTAGTTCAGACCACCGTATCTCCACTTGTCCTATGATGCAGAGGCCAGGAGGGCCAGCTCAGCAGTTTCCAGTGTTGCCAGCTCCGGTGGTAACCCCGAGTGGAGGGCCAGTATTAGCAGTAAGGCCCCTAGCCCAGCGTCTACCAACGCAGGCTCAGATGTTCCGCCACGCACAGGAATCTGGAGGCCCTCAGAGGCATCAACAACATGGTCGAGGAGGGCCGCAACAAGGGGCTCCGCGGGGCCAGGGCCAGGCTCTCATATTATCCTTGGGAGAGGCTCTAGCGTCTAGTGACATGGTGGCATGTAAAATTCTCGTCACCTCATTTCCCGCTGTAGCATTATTTGATTCAGGCGCTACTCATTCATTCATCTCTGCACAATATGCTACACGGATTGGATTAGAGTTTGAGGCATTGCCGGAGAGGATGGATATACTCACCGGCAATGGGCTCGTAGAAGTTAGCAGGGTGCACTTTTCATGTCCGGTAGAGGTGTGTGGGCATTTATTGCCTGCATCATTGATTGAATTCCCTATGGGGAATTTTGATGTTGTTCTTGACATGGACTGGTTGAGAGACAGTCATGCGACAATTGATTGTAGAGGAGGTAGGGTCATATTCAGCGTTCCTGGGATAGAACAGTTCATCTTTACTCGAACCTTGAAGAATCAGGCCGGAGGCGTCATCTCAGCAGCAGTGTCAGAGCCAGGACAGATTCCGAGAGTGGTCGAAGATTTTCTCGACCTGATAAGCTCCCAGGGATACCCCCAGTCAGAGAGGTAGAATTTAGCATTGAGTTGAACCCTGGAACGAGGCCTATTGCAGACAAAGTTTACAGAATGTCGCCGTCAGAACATGATAAGTTGTATCAGCATGAAGAAGAGTTGAAGTCTAAGGGATTCATCCGAGACAGTGAATCGCCCTGGGCCGTGCCAGTGATTCTAGTTCCCAAGAAGGATGGGTTGACGAGGATGTGCATCGACTACCGCAAGCTGAATGCAGTAACAGTGAAGAATAAGTACCCACTACCAAGGATTGATGACCAGTTTGACCAGTTGAGCAAGGCCAGCGTCTTTTCCAAGATCGATCTTCGGTCGGGATACTATCAAGTGAGAGTCCGGGAGCAAGACATACCGAAGACAGCATTCAGATCTAGATATGGGCATTATGAGTTTTTAGTAATGCCCTTTGGACTAACCAACGCTCCCGCAGTATTCATGGATTTAATGAACCGCATCTTTCTGCCGTATTTGGATAAATTTGTGGTGGTGTTCATAGATGACATTCTTGTCTATTCCAGCAGTGAAGAGGAGCATGAGAAATATCTTAGGACTGTCTTACAGACATTGGGGGAGCATCAACTTTATGCGAAGCTCGACAAGTGTGAATTCTGGTTAGACCACATTTCGTTCCTGGGACATGTAATTTCTGGGGCAGGAGTGTCATTGGATCCGAAGAAGATTGAGGCCGTGGAGCATTGGCCGGTCCCGAGAACGGTTGCAGAAGTGCGAAGTTTCTTAGGATTAGCTGGTTACTATAGAAGGTTCGTGGCGGACTTTGCCAGGATCTCTGCGCCCTTAACGCGTTTGACGTACAAGGACGTAGAGTTTATTTGGTCAGCTAGCTGTCAGGCATCATTTGAAGAATTGAAGAAGAGATTGATCTCAGCCCCGATCTTGACGCTTCCAGTAGGAGCGGAAGGCTTTACAGTATATTGTGACGCATCAGGGAAGGGTCTTGGATGTGTATTGATGCAGCACGGAAAGGTGATAGCATATGCGTCTCGGCAGCTTTGAGACCATGAGAAGAATTACCCGACACACGATTTGGAGTTAGCAGCTGTGGTGTTTTCACTCAAGTTGTGGAGGCATTATTTATACGGGGATCGGGTAGAGATCTATATTGATCATAAGAGTTTGAAATACGTGTTCACGCAGCGAGATTTGAACATGAGGCAAAGAAGATGGTTAGAACTGCTGAAGGATTTTGATTTAGACCTTCAGTATCATCCAGGCAAGGCGAATATAGTTGCAGATGCACTAGGAGAGACAGTGCCTTTATCTTGACCTCACAGAAGCATATTTTAGAAGACCTTCAGAGTATGGGAATCGAAGTAGTTTTGCCAAGGGATATAGGAAGAATGACCAGTATGCAGATTCAGTCAACCTTAGTAGAGAGGATAAGGGCAGCACAAGCAGGAGATCCACAGATTCAGAAATTGCGGTCGGAGTGTGAATCAGGCCGTAGGAAGAAGTTAGTGATTCATGAAGATGGTACGCTCAGGTTTGGAAACAGACTCTGTGTACCGAGGGGAGACCTTCGGCAAGAAGTTATGTCCGAAGCTCATAGTTCTATTTACTCCATTCATCCAGGAGGAACGAAGATGTATCGAGATATCAGGCAGTTCTTTTGGTGGAATGGCATAAAAAGAGAGATAACAAGATTTGTATCCAAGTGTCTGGTATGTTAGCAGGTGAAAGCTGAGCAGCAGAGACCAGCAGGGTTGCTACAGTCGTTTCTTATCCCAGAATGGAAATGGGAGCACATCATGATGGATTTTGTGACCGGTTTACCTAGATCCCCGACTGGTAAGAATGCAGTCTGGGTAATAGTAGATCGACTCACGAAGGTCGCTCATTTCCTTCCCTTCCGAGTTGGACAGACTACTGAGCAGTTAGCAGAAATGTATATGAAGCAGATAGTAAGGCAGCACGGTGTTCCAGTTAGTATAGTATCAGATCGGGATACGCGATTTACTTTCCATTTTTGGCGGAGCTTACACCAAAGTTTGGGAACCAAGTTAAGATTCAGTACTGCTTATCATCCACAAACTGACGGGCAATCAGAAAGAACCATTCAGACGTTAGAAGATATGCTACGGGCGTGTACCTTGGATTTTGGCGGATCTTGGGAGGATCACCTTCATCTAGTGGAGTTCTCCTATAACAACAGCTATCAGGCTAGCATTCAGATGGCCCCGTTCGAAGCATTGTACGGAAGGAAGTACAGGTCCCCTTTGGCATGGGACGACGTCGGAGAACAAAAGTTGTTAGGGCCAGAGATGATCACGCAGACTGTGGAGATAGTTAAGTTGGTCAGAGGGCGCCTTCGAGTTGCACAGGACCGACATCGTCATTGGGCAGATCAGTATCGTAGGCCTCTAGAGTTTAGAGTTGGCGACCAAGTGTTTCTGCAGATTTTGCCTACTCGGGGTATCATCAGATTTGGAACCCGAGGAAAGCTTAGTCCAAGATACGTTGGTCCTTTTAAGATTCTCGCTCGGGTAGGCGATGTGGCTTATCGACTTGCCCTTCCGCCTTCGTTAACTGGCATACATGATATGTTTCATGTGCCCCAATTACGTGGGTATGTCCCGGATCCGAGTCATGTCCTCGATCATTCTGAGTTAGTCGTTGGTACCGACCTAACTTACGAGGAACACCCCGTGTCCATTTTGGACCGACGAGAGAAGGTACTCAAGAATCGGACGATAAGCCTTGTCCGTGTTTCTTGGAACCATCACTCTTCGGGAGAGTCAACCTGGAGCGCGAGGACGAGATCAGATCTCGGTATCCATATTTGTTTGACTAATGAGGTATATTTTTACGCCTTATTGACACAATTCCATGCTTATCTGTACCTGCTTGTTTTGCACTTTGTGATGTATGATAATAACTGCTATGATAGTTAACTTGTATATGATTGTGCCTTGCTTGCCCTGATTTCACTATCCTGTCTTGGCTGGAATTCCGAGGATGGAATTTTTCTAAGAAGGGTAGAGATGTCACTCCCCGATCCTGGAATACGTATTTTAATACGTAAACCGATAAATTGTATTTACCTTGTATTTATACGATATTTATTATGCTGTATTTCTTCATGTATTTCCCAAAAATATTCGACAAAATATTATTTTGTAATTTGTTTTCTGCATTTGGGCCTACAGTTTTGGCTCATTTGAGTAACCTATTCTTGGTTCACCAATGGTTCATCATGAACCCTTGGGTTCATCATGAACCCATGGGTTCAAGATTCTATATAATAAATCATCTCATTCTCTCTCCTCTCATTTATTTTCTCTCATTTATTTCCTCCACCAACCAAGGCAAGTGCCAACTTGCTCAAGAGATGGATCCATAAATTTTGTTCATGTTTTCTTACAAAATTATTTGTCAAAATATGTTATTCTCCTCAATCTATACTAGTTTAGAACTTGAAATTTTCCATTTTGAAGCTTTAATTTTTGTAGATCTAAGTTTTAACCCATTTCGGATTTCCTTGGTTTGATCTAGCAAACTTCATTATTTTCAAGTTTAGATTGTTCCATGTTGTAGAGAATTTTGTTCTACCCCATTTTGACCTATAGAAGTCCCAATTTGGGCTTAGGATGAGGATTTTAGGGTCCTTAGAAGTTTTAGGGCTCATGGTGTTCTTGCTCTCAGCCAAGAGAAAGAAGATGACCCTGTAGCAGCTGGCGCGCGCAGCCCTCTCGTGACCCCAGCGCTTTTTAGTGATGGGTGCAGCTCTCTCGTGGCCCTGCGCCTTTTGGCGCTAGAAGCTTGGACCCCTGCGCGCTTGGACCCCTGAGCGCTTTGACCCTGCGCGCTCTGATCCCTTACGCGCCCTGATCCCTGCGTGTTTGATCCCTGCGTGCTTGATCCCCTGCGCGCTCTGATCCCTGCGCGCTTGATCCCCTGCGCGCTCTGATCCCTGCGTGTTTGATCCCCTGCGCGCTTGATCCCTGCGCGCTTGATCCCCTGCGCGCTTGATCTCTGCGCGCTTGATCCCCTGCGCGCTCTGATCCCTGCACGCTTGATCCCTGCGCGCTTGACCCCTGCGCGCATTTGAACCCAGCGCGCTCTGACCTGGACTTCCCTATATTTTATATTTTTATATATATATATTATATTGCATATATATATGTAAATATTTATGTATGCTATATATCCTTACGCCTTTTGTCCTGAGCATGATATGAGCACTAATGTGACCCCGCTGAACAAAGTGTTCCTACCCGATACATGTACCTAAATGTCCCAGTTCTTGTTCATGCTCGACAAATGACTTGTAACTCCACGTGGCGTATTTGCAATGATGCATTACACTAAGGAGGGTAGAACATGTTGGCATACTGATTGACATGGATCCTCTCTTAGGGTACTCGTAGTTGAGTACGACTTCTAGGAGGATAATCATGCAGGCCACATCATGTGAGTCCAAGATTTCACCTAGGGTTAAACTAGGCAACTAAATATACTAGATGCATGGGGAGGGCAGAATCCCGAGATCGTGTTACACCAGCCGCCTTGAGATATGGTCTTGACGCGCCGGCTGGTCTCCACGGATACTGTGTCATCTGCAACGAGTGGATGACTGTATCCGATTAATTCCTGCTATATATTATATGTCTTGGCAAGGTGGCCTTACGAGGGACCTGTGCTCAATGATATCTGTCTACGCGAACCCCTGGGTTGGCTAGCCTTGCTGGAAAGATACGATCTGAGGATTTTTAAATAACATGATGCGAGGATAACCTCGTCCCACTAGAAACTCGTAGGCTTGATTGGCCGTGAAAATGACTTGCTTGTGTCCTATTACCTTCCGTGAATAACTGAGGGAAGCGGACTGTCATGGTACGTGATCCAACCCATATTCTTATTTGATTGTTGGGTTGGTTATCGTACTATGACAGGCTGTGGACCAAAGTTATGAACGGAAGACTTATTCTGGTTGTGAAGTGCTACTTCTGTGAATGACTGAGGAACATGGTCTATCATGGTACATGATCCAACCCATGTTCTTGTTTGATTGTTGGGTTGGTTATTGTGCTGCGATAGGCTATCGACCGAAGTCACGATCAGGAGATTTTATTGTTTATACCTTTTAACTTATGTGAAAGTTATAGAGTACGACACGTTCCGACTCCATGCGGCACCTTTTGTCCTTGTTTGGTTGTAAGGGTACCATATGGGTTCGAGGATGTTGCGCTACCCTATAATAGTAGCATAAGTATTACTATTATCAATCATTCTATTAACTGGGTTTTTAATCTCAACTCTTGTGCCCTTTTGGCGGTACTTGCTATTCGGGGCTGACCCCGTTGGTTTTGTTTGGCCAGATCTCGTAGCAGAGCCGGAGGACACGATCTTCCTTCCTGACATCCATGGTACATACTAGGAGCATGGCGGTTCGGGGACTCGAGTGGGTTTCTTCTCCACCACTCCTGCCTTTACTTTGTGCGGCGTTTAGCCACCGGCACCTGTTAGCCGGATTACTTGATATTTTGTGTCAGTACAGAATTGTAAAGAAACAGACTGCAGCTGTGTATAATTTTGTACTCCTGACTCTCTGAGATAGCTAAATTATAAAGCTAGTCTCTCATGATCATTTTGATGAAGCGTCGGGAACGCCTTACTGCTTTATCTTTAATGTTCATTTAATTGCTGATGTGACTTGGTTGATTGAGACATAGAACTCTGTGGGACCATAGGAGACTTGATTGTAGCATGTACCCCCTAGTCTCTCGACAGCCACGATCGTCGTATGACATTACGTACCTCATATGGAGTAGCTGGCCTAGTCCGTCTCCGTATTTCGGTACTGGGGCGTGACACGTTCTCTCTCGTGCATCGCACGAATCTCGCAATCGCCTATCCGAATCACCAAGTTCGTTGGTGAATTTCTAGTTTGATCGTCGACCAACATAACCATTCAAGCATTCATCCGACGAATACTCAAATCTAACTATATCATTCTCAATCGAAAGTTGTTCCAACAATTCTCGATCGTCTAGACTTATCGTCAACATGTACCGTGTTATATTTGTTATCGGTGCAATCTCATATGCGATATCGCATGGGACATCTTACGGTCTGTAGTATTCAATTTGATTTGGCGGTCAAGTTTTCTAGGGTCAGCTACCCCGAAGCTACGTTCGATAATTGTGGATCATCACCGAAGGATAGTTTAATACGAACCATGCTATATCTTATTTCGGAGCCAAATCACGTTCCGACGATTTCTATGCGACTACCCAAATCTGTACATAACCATTTCTATCGGCACAACTGATGCGCAGCTATCCTCCGAGTAAAGTCACGTACTGCCGTCAATGATTCCGCAATTTACGAAACATCTACTCGTATCGAGTTCGAGTCTATCTTATTTCACGGTCGACACACGAGATGCTATATGCATCGAGCAAATCGTCGATGACTTATAGTCTCGTCTTTGATAAATCACAAAGTTCATGATCAACCTGTTCGTTTCATTCTCGTATCGTTACTTACAAAATTTCATAGCGCGAGGCACACTCTTATTTTGTATTCTCATATCGTTTACGTTTCCTTACGTATCGATCTCGATACGCCGTATCCATTTCGATAACGTAAGGGTCAACTTCGAATCTGTTTCAACGTCAACTTAACTCGCATCGCATACATCCAAGTTCGCAACGAACTTTTCCATACGCATCGACTCGTTCTCCGATTTGCCGCATCCCGCTATACTTCGATCGCGTAACTGAGTTACCGATTATCCAATATCGAACCCTCAAGTCATACGATCTCGCCCTCTAAGTTTTGTGTATTTTCAGCCTTACTCAAATGAGTTTCGCCGTAACGTAACCAACTATTTCTTAGGCACGATTACTCACGTCAACCAACTCTTCACCGAAGTCGCACATCGTGCTATTTGATTACAATTCGCATCGTCTAACATTTCTATCGAAATCACAAGTCGTGCGATTCGATTTGTCTAACATTTTTATCGAACTCGCAAGTCATGCGGTTCGATTTTAACGTTTCGATTTTTTCTATCCCATCGATCCGATTGTTGCCTCAAGGCATAATCGTTTCGCTAGTTCCCGTCATTCGACCGACACATAAAATTTTCAACCGACGTATCATTCAATGTTACCAGTCCCGCCTTACCGTTCTAACCGATCATCGAAGAACACTTGCATCAACATGCCGTCGTACAAATTCTCATTCGAGACTCGGTGCTATCCCGTCCGTTGCGGACAAACCTTCCGCAATTCTCACAATACGTCGATGCAATTCATCGCACAAATGGTATTACATATACCACTCGGAATCGAGCCATTCATTGCAACGGTGGTATGCCATATACCACCCAGAAATTAAGTTACTTCCGTCGCAACGTACTCTTTACGAACCAACGATCTCTTCTGACTCACGATTTTCGCAGTGATCGTGCTTGATCACAACCGTAACTCTGATTAAATCAAATCCGAAACAACTCGGCCAATGCATTCATTTGCCAACACAAGCTCGGTGCGCAACCGAACCAATTTCGTTTCTCGATTTATAACTTTTGTTTTCTTCCGTTGCATCTTTGTGCAATAATTCATTTTCAATATCCGTCGCACTTCGTGCAGCAATTTTACTTTGATATACGTTGCACCACGTGCAATATTTTACTTTCGACATGCGTTGCACCACGTGCAACATTTTACTTTCAATACGCATTGCTCATCGTGCAACGATTTAATTCCGATATTTACCGTACCTCGTACATCGATTTATTTTCGACATTCAAAGTCAATGCTCAAATCCGTTTCAACACATTCGATATTGACTTATCGCTTTTCATCGCAATGCACATTGGATATTAACTTATCGCTCTTCATCGTAACGCACATTCAAAATCGATATGTGAATTCGTTCGACACATTCCATATCAACTTTCATTTTCTTTTTAACGCATCATTTACAATCAACGCGTGGCAATTGCTGCAGCAACATTCCACGACTATCATTGCATCGATGCAACCAAAATTTCTCATATCGATCGTTGCAACCAACGAACATCTCGAATTACAATTCACGACGTGTTGCATCCGCAGCAACAAATCCTTGAATTCACATCTCGCAACTCGTTGCACTTATAGCAACAAACCTTTCACAACTTTCCCAGCGAACACCATGTAATTTCCAAAACAACACGCGGCAAAATTACATAATTTGTATTAGACTTATTGTATGGAACATCCAGTACGGTATCGAGTAGAGTCAAGAGTGATTTCGATTGGTGGTGGGCAACTTTTTGGAATTGTAATGAATCAAGCGTCCAGAGGAAATTGAGCCTAGAGCACTGATACCAATTTGTCACGCCCCGACCCGGAATCACCCGAATCTTCGTCCTCATATGGGGCGTGATGCCGCACGAGCCTGGAGTTGCGCTCGTGCAAGACAAGATGACAAGTTCTCAAATGGGTATCTGTGAGTTGATATTCACAACGAAAGGAAAACAGAGTATACGAAACAAATCTCTTTATTGATATTCAAAATCAGATTACATAGGCTTTCGATAGCCCAACAGAATTTGCCAGATTGGCTACAACACTCAAGTTCTCTCTTGCCCACAAAGGATTTCACCGTTCCATACATCATGTCTTCTATATCTCGGCCGCATCAATCCTGTCGCGAGTCCGAGCGTCAATACGATCGCACGCTTCAATACGCTTCGGCATTCCAAGCCTCAACGCGTTCAAGCGAAGCTCCGTCGCGAGCAGACCAATCCCTGAACCTGCTAGCAAACTAGTGGGGGAATAGTACTTTCGTCCTCGCTGTACTGATCAAAAACCCACTTAACAAACCGACATTTAGTATTGTATTGATTCATGCAAACATACAATTTAGTTCTCTTTCTATGTTCTCCTTAGGATGAGTTCATGGCATATTTGAAGACTGTAAATCATGGCAAGCATGTTATTCAATTCGCGTAAGTAAACAAGCAAGCAATCTCGTGTTTGATTCGTGGCACGACTTGGCAATATCGACGCACTCGCCCTTGCACCGACGCAAGGTGAATATGCCTATCCGTTTTCCCTGTCATGTTATAAGTGCTCGCTATTCAGGATCCATCCATGCAGGATATACGTATACCTTGCACTTCCAAACCCATCGCCCTTAACTATATGAAGGTCACTAGCTTTTCGGGCTAGAATGGACTTATATTTATCGAATCGAAACATAAGACGATGTTAACTCTGTGCGGTTGCTAACCAACATCAGAGGCCACCGAATTAATCGCAGCAAGTGGCTTATCACATTCACCAGAAGGTCGCTACCCTTCTAAATGAAGTGCACCAACAATACCGTAAACGAATCCCTCCTAGGCCGAACGGTTCCAGCGCCCTGGCGCGCCGCGTTCGAGGGAATACCCATGCACGGGCTTTTATATCTTTAAGTCCATTTGACCATACAACGAATCTTATCTTTCATACAACCAAGCAAGTTCGCTTATCTCTATTTCAATTGGCACAACGCCCGAATGTTCTCAACGAACGCCCGAAGGCCCCAAACATTTCGAAGGGCACCATGCCGCATTATCGTCTCGTATTTCTTCCATTAACTTTCTACGTTCTTACGTCTCATACTTCGTTTCAATGTTTCAATGGCATCATGCCTCAACTCAATGCTCGTCAACCGAACGACCCGAAGGTCCCGAACACCTTTCGAGGCATTATGTCATATCCGACAGTTCTGCCACATTCATGCCACAACTGTATTCTTTCGCAACAAAGCCATCTTTTATTATCTCGTGCACGTAGGCACGTTTCGACCTTATTTTCGATGTTCTATGACTTAGCATTCAATGTCCGTGGCTTGCGCGCTAGGGCGCTCGCCTATTGTCTTTCAATGTTCTAGCCGTTCTAACTCGTGCGCGAAGGCACGGTATGGTTCGTGCACTAAGGCACTCGCCGAGTACAGTTATCCCATGTTCTTGCGGCTTGTGCACCGAGGCGCTCGCCTTTGCGATATCCAATGTTCCATAGCGACTCGTATGTCTGCCGTACGATTCATTTCAATTGTTCTATCTAGTGTTCGACACGCACTACGTTTATCTCTCTATCGAGCCACGCCCGTGGCGTTGATAGGTTAACTCAGCATTCAATGATATGTATTTTATTTAAGCATGACGGAGTAGGAAAGAGAGTTAATGTCCCCCTACCTTGAATCGATATGCCTTGTCGTTTCGCCTAGCCGTTGTGGCTCGATTTCATCACTTCGTTTGCACGGGCAACTCTCCTGACTTAGCCATTCGAGCACTTCGTGCTTATTGAATTATACGTTCGATTTGGCTTACCCTGCCAACGCCTCAGTCCTTCGCAAGGCGACAATTTGCTTTCGCGGACCCCTTACTGAATAAGGCAAAAGATCGACCTCTAACATTTCAGCGTAAACGTATAGCCTGCACACGAAACCAACTAAAATCAATACTTGCATCGATTCGGACTTGCTTCTTGGTCGATTCGATTTCTTAGAATCTTCGAGCCGTCTCAACGCACATATCCTTCGAGCCAACGCGGCGCTTCGCATCGATTTACTCGATGCATTCTTTGGGACAAGGCAACTCTTTGCATCGACTTAGTTTGATGCATTCCTCGGGACAACTCAACACTTTGTATCGATTCGTATCGATACGTAATCGGGTCAACGCAACTCTTCGAGTCAACGACTCAGCATAATGCACCGTACGGAGCGGGGCATTACACCTCCGGTCCCCGTCGGCCACCAGCGACGCCCCGCACACGTTTACCAGCCGTCGGTAGCCTGCACGGCTTCCTCCGCGCGTGCCCATCGTTCTCTCATGCGCGCACTCCCCGTGTGTGCGCGCGTTCCGCGTGTTCCGCACGCGTGCTTTCCGAGTATGAGGCCTCCCCTCGGTACTCCATCATCAACTTTTCGGTGAGGCGGAACCTTTTGAGTGTTTTACAGATTACCGAACCAATTCCTATTCCGACCGAAATTGACAGAATAAAGCTCTGTCAATTCCGGAATAAATAGTTGGTAGTTTCTTAATTCAACCTTAAGTATTGTAATAAAATCCCTATGATTAACTAGTATGGCGATTATTTTATAATTATTATAAGTATGTTGTATTACATAAATTATATATATTAGATAGTACGTTATTAGATTTAATGTTTAACTAAACTTTTAATTACGATATCGTAAGAAAACGTTAATATTATTCCCATTAATTTTATGAATTATTAAAATATTAAATTAGTCTCAAAAAAATAGTTTTATAACTAAGCCTAACCTTAATATAGGAAATAGTGATTTTTTAGGCAAAAACTTTTTATTTAATATTGAGGGAAAAACACTAATTGTCTTCCAAAAATATTTTTATTACTAAAAATGATATTTTAGATAATAAAATGCTAAATTTACTCCATAAAAATTTATCACGACCCGTACCCGGTATAGGGGCAGAGTGCGTAACAGCGCCCAGCCTACGCCGCAGAATCGGCGGTACAACGCTGTTCTAGGTCGCTAACTAACAACTCACACAATAATATAATGTACATGTCATAGATCTCAACTCCGAATGGAGGACAAGTATAAAATATGATAATACTCAATCACAGTCTAAAGTACGATAAGGTATCAAAGAAGTCTAAATAACTATAAAAACTCAACAAACAACAACTAATAATATCTGAAACAAATCTTAAATACAATGTCAAATTTCCACTTATTACAATTCAAGTTTAAACAGAGAATCTAAAACAAGTCCACTAAACTAGGTCTCTCGGTCACTCATGGGAATCTGGACCCAAGGTAGCTATCCCTTCCTCGGATCCATGGTAGGTAGGATACGTATCCTTTGGACAATCATCTGAAAATATATCTTGTTAGGATGGAACGAGCACATCTCCTATAGCAGTTCCAAATAAATGACAAAGGCTATAAAACAGTTATAGCAAGTAATACTTGATGAATATAGAAAGTTGAGACATGTAAGGAAATAGAATCAACAGTTAAAACCAGGAAAGCAAATACAGTGAGATAGAAGAACATAGCAGTAAAAACTGTAAACAGAAGTAACTGAACTAGAACGATGTGATGTGAGTCATATCAGTATAACATGAAACAATGTGAATCTAGTACAAGACACTAATCCAGTGTATTTTGAAATACCAAGTTCGACATGTAACGATTAGACGAGTAGTAAATACGGCACATGGCACGCTTGGCCTAGCGGCGACGGCTATCTTTCTTGTATGGATGATTCTTATTGAATACGACATATCGCACGCTTGGCCTAGCGACGACGGCTATCTTTCCTGTGGTTCTTGTTGAATACGGCACGTCGCACGCTTGTCCTAGCGGCGATGGCTATCTTTCTTGTAGTTCTTGTTGAATACGGCACGTCACACACTTGGCCTAGCGGCGACGGCTATCTTGCTTGTAGGAGTGGTTCTAGTTGTATATGGCACGTCGTACGCTTGGCCTAGCGTATGATGGCTATATTTCTTGTAGTGATGGTTCTTGTATGATTGGAAATGTTTACATATTTACTCGAGTATTTCCCGACACATAAATAGAGTACGAGCCTAGCAAGAAGTAAATGGTGCTTGTAGGTGTTTCGAGTAGGTGGTTCCAATGAGTGGCTCTGGTAGTAGGGGCTAGACGAGTTAAATACATGTGTCGCAAATGAATGAAACCAGAATACCAATCCGTGTTATGACAGAGAATCAAAATAGAACTATACTAGAAGCTGAATCATAATAATTATCAAGTAAATAAAAACTATCAGAGAATGTACTTGCTTGTCGTCCTGAGTAATGAATGAGGATCGATGTCCAAAGTTGAGTCACACAAACCTATATTTGAGATATACATGGTTATTTATTGTTCTAGAGTAAGCAGTGAATCTACATGCATTTATTTCATGACTCTAGGCCTTTTCTAGGTCAACACAAGTCAACTAGGCCAATTCTAGGTCAAAAGTCAAACTTGGGGCAATTCTAGTCAAACTGAGTCAAACTAGCTAATTAGTCAATCTTGGTCAAATCTAGGGTTCTAGGACTATTCACTAAGTCAATGATTTAGGTAGGGTGATTGTATCAAGACTATAACTATTCTCTAGATTGGCTTCTTGATGATACAAGTCATACTAGCTAAACTAAGTTTAGGATACCTATTTGTAACGCCCCAGTCCCAAAATACGTAGGACTAGGAACGTAGACATGCCAGCTGTATACATACGAAGTACACTCCAACATATGGAAACCTTGTATGCATACATAAGCTGTAAAATACAGTAGAACCATAATAACTAAATCTCATCCACTAGATAAATAAATGATATAAAAGTAACTTTGAATTTGTCATGTATACAATCGTTGGGCGGAGACAAAGTCCACTACCAACTATCTCAAATAAAATGTATAAAAAGTGATAGATAAAATAGTGAGACGAACTAAGCGCAATCATCTTCGAAGGAATGGAGAAAATCACGGCCTTGGCTAGGGCACCTGCAAAAAGTCACAAAGCACACACCTGGCGAGATAACCAGGTCCTCAGAGGGACGTAACAAGACACATAATATCATGCCATATAAACTGAATAAATATTTCTCAAATAAATATGTCAATTGAATTATAACATGGTCCAATACACACCTATTGAACTAGCATACCATCCCCCCAACCAAACAAGGACAGGAGATGGTAAACTAATTCACGGTGACGTATCGTTCCATGCTATGAATCCAATATGGTATCCGGACCCCAACAAGGTTCAATACCTTCTCATCGAAGTAGTAAGTCACACCTACAACCAAACAAGGACAAGATGTGATGAACTAATCCGCGACAAGTTATTGTTCCAAGCCACGGTCAGATACAAGTATCCAAACCAAAAGTACTCATACCTAACGGATAAAGGTGCCTAACCGTTCTAAGTAAAATGTAGTTAAGAACAATCCTTCCTACGCATGGGCCCTGGCTAAATAGGATCGGCATGGTCCACCCTTGGGGCACCAAAGGCCCAATCAGTAAGAGCATAACGTTCCGCAGAACGCAGTGACCGTCAGTAATCATGGGTAATCTGACCCGCATCTCTGACGGAGCTCACGGGTTACAAAATGGAAAGTGCATCGAAGCCCAAACGCTAAGGAATTGTCCTCCCCGCCCAATGCCTACTATGTTGTACCCACAACATTAACCTCTATAACCGCTAAGTCAAACTAGCATGCAATCTCTATTAGCGGTTATTCCTGTCGCACAGCTTGTACGTATTGGTGGCCAGCCAATCACGCACGTCCGTGTTCTACATGCGACACACAACTTCATGGTACAATGTGTCAAGGCCAATGAATGTAACACACAAGGTGGTCCCTTAAATCTAAGTTTAATGTGTAAGAAAAATAATATATAGCAAGAATATAAATGAACAGTAAGTTCTAACAGGTCATGCCATGTATCACAGTTTATTTTACATAAAGAAAATAATGAACTATGCATAAAAATATGAGCTAAAATAAGTAAATAGCAAATGGCAAGGTGTCTTGCCTGAGGTTATGTGCAAAAGAGAATAATCCAGTAGCTCGAGCAAACAAATAAACGAAGCAAGAAAAGTCAAATCCCGCAGATGACTCCGGATGCTGCAACAAACATCACGAACGAGTTTAGAATATAAGATATGCCTAAGAAATGCCTGTCCAAAAGTTACATTCTGGAACAGGGACAAAATCGTAATTTTTGGTCAAAACGATGTCCGCCGTTGGACCCGCTTTGTACCGAAATACGTGCCAAAGTCAATGGTCTCTAAAGTCGTCAAACTACATGTCTATGGATTCAGTTTGAGGAGAGGAACTCAACGGTATGTCCAGTTTTGGATTCCGATGAGCTGTGTACAAAATCGTCCGTTTGAGTGGGTCGTGGGCCCGCCAAAAAGGGACTTCGATTCGACCTTCTCAGAATCGAACCAAACTTGGCACACAGGACCAGAATTTCGATCCGGACCTGTTGGCACAAGTTTCGTCTCGAATCGACGACTGTACACGAAGTTAGGGCAAAGTTTGCAAAACGCCGATACGGGGGTATCTCGACGGATACGTACTGATTCCGTCGTGCACACACGACGAAACTAAGTTCCATCAGTTCCCACACGTTGACAACGTCCATACGTGCCTTTCGATGTGTATAGCATGTGACCACGTCGCCCGGTTTATCGGGGCGCACGCCATATCGGACAAAATTCAGAAAATTAATATAATTAAATACAGGTTTTTCCTCAACCTCAACATCAATCTACTTTTTACACGCAAATCAAAATGATGATCCAGAAGATGCGTTGCGATCTCGGTTATGTTGTCTTTTACTATTTTCAATTAGTTCTTACAGTACCTTACTGCACAACAAGAAAATTGGCCGACAAGTTGTCGTTTTAAAACAGTTTTTAGTATTACAGAAAACAGATTTTTGTTCAACTTCGACTCGATTTTTCGAGCAAGTCGATGGGTTGTTTTCGAAATCCACCTAGAGGATCTCGAAGAGGGTCAAGTCTACTTTCCAGAAAATCTTACGGGTCAAAAATTGGTGCTACGAGTAAAAAGTTACGTCGTGGGGAAGTGGGGTACCTTGAGTGGAAAAACTGCTCCGTGGGTGACGCGGGGCTGACTTCTGATGCTCCGTTCGTCGCGCACAAAGCTCCGTCGCTGATGAAACGAATTTGTAGGCGAAGAGGGTATGATCAGCCTCAACTTTTTTTTTTGGAAGATTAGGGTTTTGAGGCTTGGGGAAAAAGTTATGTATATATCAAGTTGGTTGAAAAACCTAATACAAACACTATTACTAATAACCCCCTTTGGGCTTTGCCCACGGGTTGCTATTGCTAAGCGAGCTTGCTGCTGTGCATGGGATGGGGGGCCCGCCCACTTAAGTGGGTGGGTGCTATTAATATTTTTTTCCTTTTCCTTTTCTTTCTATATATATATTTTTTTCTTTCTATATATATATATATATATATATATATATATATATATATATATATATATATATATATATATATATATATATAGATGTATATATCCAAAAATCTATTTAAATCCAAATAACACTTTAAATGTCACATATCCAATTATTTAATATATTTAAATATATTGACATATATATATAAATCCCAATCACAATAAACCAACTCAAAAAAATAATAATAATAATATTTAAAGAGGATGAACATATTTATTTATTCTCCACAAAATAACTTAAGTAATAATAAAATAATAATAATGGTCCCAATGGGTGAACTTTACCGCTCACCCATGTATGGGTCCAGAAAATTGTACCATCTTGTAAAATATTATTTTATTAATAAAACATAAATTTTATACCTAAAGTCAATAAATATTCAACAAGTCTCAAAATTATTTAAAAATATTTATACACACATGAAATGTTCCTATATGGCCACCTTAGTCACCCCACATGCTCAAATGGGCTTAAATTTGGTTCAGGTCCAGTTCGGACTGAATTGGCCAAACCGGGTCATCAAAAAAATAAATAAAACCATAAATTGTGCAAATTTATTTTTAAGTCTAATAAAATAATAATAAAATAATTAAAAAAATAGGGGTTTTACATCCTACCCAACTTACAAGAATTTCGTCCTCGAAATTTAGGATTAATAGGGTAGATAGGGTTGAGGGATAGGAAGAGTTCGTCAATACCAAAATGCAATTAAATTTTGGAGGAGGCGATAAAACGGCGTTCAACACCACCATGCAATAGAAAATTGTGGAGTCGATATATACAAAAATATCATGATTATGGATTTCAAATAAGGATTGCTAGTGAAGGTAACCAAATTTTGAATATCCAATTTTAGAGAACAGTAAGGAATTGAGTAGGCTAAAGAGAATAAGTTAGACATTTAGGAAATGTGATTCCTTAAGGGAGAACTGGATACTAATCGTCTTGGTCGAGGGTTTGATTAAGTGATGATTAGAATCACTCTCGTGCATTCAAGAATAATTAGGAGGACACGATAACAATTCTAAGGTTAAGGAACGAGGAGTAGTTTAAAGGCGAGGATACAGCCACATGAGTCGGTCGATGGCTATCTACATTTGTGTATAATTAACCGATTGGGCAACCAAAGATGATATATTGTGTCGATCTATCAAGTACAGTGTCTGGTCTTTCTAAAGTAAGTAAAGCCCACAACAAAAAGAGTTCAAAGACGATGCTATTTAGTACGAAATACGAGGTTCATAGGTGACGAAAATAATTCGAATGAGAGTTGTCAATGCTGTCGCGGACGAGACTCTAAGGCAAGTTTGACTATGTCTCCATCCACGTAGAATAATTCATGAAAAGCGAACCAAAGTGCAATAGGTTGATCAGACCATCATGCACCGATTCTGATTAGACAATATGTTAGTGGGTGCACCCAATAAAATATGTCATGATCAAGCTTAATAATGAAATAAGCTTGCAAAACTGAAGCTATGTTAGCAACATGAAATAGTCAAAATATGAGCACGGGAGGTACTGATGAAGGAATTTAAATAGTCCAAGATCTTTTAAAATTAAGGCTCGCCCGAAGTTTGGGCCTATACAGTTGTCCTAGTATTTCCTCATTTATGGCTTGGTAGACTAGATAAGGTAGGGTCCTCTGAATTTATAGTCTAAGTGAACTTACCAATGTGGTTCACAAGAAAAAAGGTTTGTTAGGTGGTGAGGTATTCTACCCAACTTACAAGAGTTAACTAGTAGTGTGATGGGACAACGGGTCAAGCAATCAAGATAAAGCACAAGGTTAACATTTAGGAAATTAAGTAGAACAAAATCACATATTGGGTCGAAAGAATTGAGTCGATGTTGAATCCCTATCCGTGGTCGAAAAATATATCGGTATCATGGTAAAGATTATAGTTTGGCCATTTTGACCATAAGGTCATATCAAGAAATATAGTACAAGGAGATGGGTTTTGGTGGGACATGATATATCTACATGAAGGTGGACTTGTCTAGGTCTTACATATAAAATTTTTTGGAAGGAAAAGTCTAGTGTTGTGCTCCAAATATCCAAGTCATGATAAGGGACGCCAAAAGATCAAAAATAGAAAGTGGGAGTTCACAAGGTGATAATTAATGTACAAAATAATGAAGATCAAGTTAACGCATGAAATAAAATTAATTAAAGAATCTGGTAAAAATTATTTAGGAACACAATTCCAGAGAGAAGATAGTCTTCTAGATGAATACAGTTAAGGAACCATTTACTCATTATTCAAATTGCAAATGGGTTAGAAGGTTGCAATTAAAAGATCTAGAATTTGAAGGAAGGTCGAGTAAGTCAAAGTGGAAATACAGTCACATAGCTTGGTAGATGACTAACAACACTTGTGTACATACTACTATCATGGTCATGAGTGATATGGCAGTCTAGTGTGGAATACTGTGGAATTCATCCATCTTATTTGGACTCTCTTAGTTGTCCACCATAAAAATTTTGCTCAAATTTTCTCCAAAAGTCTCTAAATAAAACTTTCAAAAATAACCACCCAAAATTTGTATTCACTGCAAGTCATTCAATTTAATCATGACCAAAATTAAATCACTTTCATAAATCTCAAAGCAAACTTTATCACATTACTACTAACCTTTTCCAAAATTAACGTTTAAATTCAACTATTTAACTCAAGAGTTCATAATTTACGTATCCATAAAAAAATTCACAATCAATCAAAAATTTAACACTCTAAAATTTTCCAATAACTCATAATAAAACTCTTAGCATGTTAAAAGCAATCTCAAAATTAAGCTCAATGCTCTCATCAATTTTAACTTCTATTCATGCTAAGTTATTCCAATAAAAATCACAACTTTTAAATGGTAACTTCCTTTAATCATTCAAAATAACTTTCCATCACATCCTTCGAAATTCTTCCAAAATTTTATATTAGCAACCCCTCATTAAACTAAATTTTCAAATAATCTTATTTTTACCAAAAATCTAAATAGATTTGTAAATCCTCAATCATAGGACACCATTTAAAATAAAAATTTCTCAAAATCGTTTTCATAACTTTCAAATATTTTAAACCAAAGTTCACCGTCATTACTTTCACTTAAAATTCAAAATTTAATAAACACGAAAATCGCAAGTTGTACAACTCAAATTTAAATAATTCCTATGGCCATTTTTAAAAGCTAAGATCATTTTCAAACCAAATTTATAACTGTTCAAAGGTGTATAACTATAATACAATAAATCATAAACATCAAACTCGAAAATTAAATAAATTTTATATTTGTTCAAAGATGTATATCTATCACCCAAAAATTATAAATATCACAACTCAAAAAGCAAATCAATTTTATACTTGTTCAAAGATGTATAGCTATAACCCAATAAATCATAAATATCAAATCTCAAAAGCCAATCAATTTCTTAAATCAAGGGTATAAAGATTCTAGCCCTTTTTTTCTTCTCCTTCTTGCAGTATCAATCCTATGGTGTCTACTATTTAGAAATCTCAAGATTAAAACTTTTCTTGGTAATATCATACTTTACAAATTACTAATCATTAAATCACACTTTTTTTTAAAAAAAGCCTTTTTTTAAACTCAATTATAGTCTTAAATGTATTCCAATTGCCAATATAACCATTCTAGCCATGTGTTTGACCTATGAGCATATACTAGTGTAGTCATCTTCCTAGTTGACACTAAGCACGAAAATAAGAATTAATGGTAGAAAGGAATCAAGCAAGATGCAATTCAAGGAAGTCGAACGAGAGTTCAAAATTTGAAGCCAAGGGAAGAGGTCAAGCTATATGGATGAGATTCCTAGATTCTAATCCTATGTTGCAAGTTCACATCGGTACAGTAACGTAACCGAAGTGACAAACTCGACCTGCATGGGCCACCACAAAAACATGTAATGCCCCAGTCCCAAAATACGTAGGACTAGGAACGTAGACATGCCAGCTGTATACATACGAAGTACACTCCAACATATGGAAACCTTGTATGTATACATAAGCCGTAAAATGCAGTAGAACCATAATAACCAAATCTCATCCACTAGATAAATGAATGATATAAAAGTAACTTTGAATTTGTCATGTATACAATCGTTCGGCGGAGACAAAGTCTACTACCAACTATCTCAAATAAAATGTACAAGAAGTGATAGATAAAATAATGAGACGAACCAAGCGCAATCATCTTCGAAGGAATGGAGAAGATCACGGCCTTGGCTAGGACACCTGCAAAAAGTCACAAAGCACACACCTGGCAAGATAACCAGGTCCTCAGAGGGACGTAACAAGACACATAATATCATGCCATATAAACTGAATAAATATTGCTCAAATAAATAAGTCAATTGAATTATAACATGGTCCAATACACACCTATTGAACTAGCATACCATCCCCCCAACCAAACAAGGACAGGAGATGGTAAACTAATTCACGGTGACGTATCTTTCTATGCTATGAATCCAATATGGTATTCGGACCCCAACAAGGTTCAATACCTTCTCATCGAAGTAGTAAGTCACACCTACAACCAAACAGGGACAAGATGTGACGAACTAATCCGTGACAAGTTATTGTTCCAAGCCACGGTCAGATACAAGTACCCAAACCAAAAGTACTCGTACCTAACGGATAAAGGTGCCTAACCGTTCTAAGTGAAATGTAGTTAAGAACATTCCTTCCTACGCATGGGCCCTGGCTAAATAGGATTGGCATGGTCCCCCCTTGGGGCACCAGAGGCCCAATCAGTAAGAGCATAACGTTTCGCAGAACGCCAGTGGCCGTCAGTAATCATGGGTAATCTGACCAGCGTCTCCGGCGGAGCTCACGGATTCCAAAAGAGAAAGTGCATCGAAGCCCATACGCTAAGGAATTGTCCTCCCTGCCCAATGCCTACTAAGTTGTATCTACAACATTAACCTCTATAACCGCTAAGTCAAACTAGCATGCAATCTCTATTAGCGGTTATTCCTATCGCACGGCTTGTACGTACTGGTGGCCAGCCAATCACGCACGTCCGTGTTCTACATGCGACACACAACTTCATGATACAACGTGTCAAGGCCAATAAATGCAATATACAAGGTGGCCCCTTAAATCTAAGTTTAATGTGTAAGAAAAATAATACATAGCAAGAATATAAATGAACAGTAAGTTCTAACAGGTCATGCCATGTATCACAGTTTATTTTGCATAAAGAAAATAATGAACTATGTATAAAAATATGAGCTAAAATAAGTAAACAGCAAATGGCAAGGTGTCTTGCCTGAGTTTATGTGCAAAAGAGAATAATACAGTAGCTCGAGCAAACAAATAAACGAAACAAGAAAAGTCAAATCTCGCAGATGACTCCGGATGCTGCAACAAACATCACGAACGAGTTTGGAATATAAGATATGCCTAGGAAATGCCTGTCCAAAAGTTACATTCTGGAACAGGGGTAAAATCGTAATTTCGGGTCAAACAATGTCCACCGTTGGACCCGCTTTGTACCGAAATGCGTGTCGAAGTCTATGGTCTCTAAAGTCGTCAAACTACATGTCTCCGGATTCAGTTTGAGGAGAGGAACTCAACGATATATCCAGTTTTGGATTCCGATGAGCCGTGTACAAAATCATCCGTTTGAGTGGGGTCGCGGGCCCGCCAAAAAGGGACTCCGATTCGACCTTCTCAGAATCGAACCAAACTTGGCACACATTACCAGAATTTCGATACGGAGGCATCTCGACGGATACGGACTGATTCTGTCGTGCACACACGAAGTTAGGGCAAAGTTTCCTCTCGAATCGACGACTATACACGAAGTTAGGGCAAAGTTTGCAAAATGTCGATACGGGGGTATCTCGACGGATACGGACTGATTCCGTCGTACACACACGACGAAACTGAGTTCCGTCAGTTCCCACACATTGACAACGTCCATACGCGCCTTTCGATGCATATAGCACGCGACCACATCGCCCGGTTTGTCGGGGCACACGCCATATCGGACAAAATTCAAAAAATTAATATAATTAAATACAGGTTTTTCCTCAACTTCAACATCAATCTACTTTTTACACGCAAATCGAAATGACGATCCAGAAGATACATTGTGATCTCGATTATGTTGTCTTTTACTGTTTTTAATTAGTTCTTATAGTACCTTACTGCACAGCAAGAAAATTGGCCGACAAGTTGTCGTTTTAAAACAGTTTTTAGTATTACAGAAAATAAATTTTTGTTCAGCTTCGTCTCGATTTTTCGAGCAAGTCGATGGGTTGTTTTCGAAATCCACCTGGAGGATCTCGAAGAGGGTCAAGTCTACTTTCCAGAAAATCTTACGGGTCGAAAATCGGTGCTACGAGTAAAAGTTACGCTGTGGGGAAGTGGGGTACTTGAGTGGAAAACTGCTCCGTGGGTGACGTGGGGCTGACTTCTGATGCTCCGTTTGTCGCGCACAAAGCTCCTCACTGATGAAACAATTGTAGGCGAAGAGGGTATGATCAGCCTCAACTTTCGTTTTGGAAGATTAGGATTTGAGGCTTGTGGAAAAAGTTATGTATATATCAAGTTGGTTGAAAAACCTAATACAAACACTATTACTAATAACCCCCTTTGGGCTTTGCCCACGGGTTGCTATTGCTACGCGAGCTTGCTGCTGTGCATGGGATGGGGGGCCCGCCCACTTAAGTGGGTGGGTGCTATTATATATATTTTTTTCCTTTTCCTTTTCTTTCTATATGGATAAATAATATCCATAATTATATATAATATATATATATATTTTATAATATATATATATATATATATATATATATATATATATGTATATATATATATATATATATATATATATATATATATATATATAGATAATATATATATATATATAATATATAATCCAAATCTATTTAAATCCAAATAACACTTAATGTCACATATCCAATTATTTAATATATTTAAATATATTTACATATATATATAAATCCAATCATAATAACCAACTCAAAAATAATAATAATATATTTAAATGGTGAACATATTTATTTATTCTCCACAAATAACTTAAGTAATAATAAAATAATAATCGTCCCAATGGTGAACTTTACCGCTCACCATGTATGGGTCCAAAAATTGTACCATCATTAAAATATTTTTTATTAATAAAACTAAATTTTATACCAAAAGTCAATAAATATTCAACAAGTCTCAAAATTATTTAGAAATATTTGTACCACATGAAATGTTCCTATATGGCCACCTTAGTCACCCCACTGCACATGGGCTTAAATTGGTTCAGTCCGGTTCGGGCTGAATTGGCCAACCGGATCATCAAAAAAATAAATAAAACCATAAATGTACAAATTCATTTAAGTCTATAAATAATAAAAAAATATAAAAAATAGGGGTTTTACACTATTGGTATCAATATCAATATAATCTCATACTAGTTACTGTGTACTTCATACAGTACCCTATGTCATAAACCCTAGCATAATATATACTACCCTTGCTGCCATAACCCAATATCAAACCTTTCTCAAAATACTAATACAA
>JANAVB010021198.1:7448696-7531196 GCA_029216955.1 Iris pallida
ATTTTCATAGTATATATATATACTAGAAATTATATATATATATAATATATATATATAGATATAGATATATATATATATTTCTAGTATATATATATATATTTCTAGTATATATATTAGATATATATATAGATATATATATATATATATATATATATATATATATACTAGAACACCTCAACTGTGCTACTCAACTATCCAGATGCATATTGGTACATACATATCAATTCTCATATGACAGTTACATATGTAAACATACTAATACTCTAGGCTAAGATGGCCCTCCTCACTCTTACTACCTGTAGCTTACACCCTCTGCCCATTCACATGAACTAAACTTCTAAGCTCAACTTCCTACTGCAAATTTTAGTTGCTCAAAACCAAGTCTCTTCTACTAGCTGCTACTGCTCTGTTGCCTGTGCAACATGAGGATTTGCTGCAATATCCTTAATTCATGTGCTCATATAGGTACAAGGCCTGAACAGGTCATTTCCCTTACTAAACCATAACTAAACACTATCCTATCTCTCTCTCACAAAATCTCTTATCCATATTACCAAATTCTAACCAAGGTTAGCTTAGGATACTAACCTATATTCTAATACACTGACACAACTTCTAACCCATCAATATCCTAACTGAAACTTACAATAACACACTCTAATTCCTCACTCACAGCCATAACTAAGGGGCACACAATTGGCACCACCATACTTTACTGATCGATACATAAGTATCCATAGGACACTCTCAAACACATCCCCCTCCCTTATCCAGTAGACAGGGGCACAATTGTGCACCCTGCCACTACCCTTTTTCTTCTAACCAATAGCATTCCTCTTGCTTTTTACTTATACTGAAACCAAAGTGTACACCAAACCTCTCTTTTCTAGCTTAGTGAACCATTAATCAAATATATATATATATATATATATATATATATATATATATATATATATATATATATATATGCTATAGGGGAAACCTATGGCTTCTAAAGAAATTCGAACAAAGGTTGTCCTCACACACTCACTCCTTCACTGTGGCAGTACCCATCTAAAGAGGACTGACAAAGGATCAGTATATAGGTCAAATGCAGGACAACCATCAAGTGAATGGAGACTGCTCCTAATTCGAAATGGACTGCAAATAAGAATTTGAGGGAAGTGAACATTTAGAATCATAGGGTCTGAACAATGGTGATTCAAATGCCCAATCTCAAAGAGAATCCCAAACACTATGGACTGTCCACTGATCAAAGGATATATCAAATATGTAGGTTAACACATTCAGAGGCAGATTAATTCAACAGATCACTTAAGGTATCAAAAGAACTAAACTTAAGGATACATGTGCAGTGAATGAAGAGTTTATGCGGTGGGTTGTATGTCCATGCAATAAAATCAAATGGAGAGATAAATATCTGCAGATGACTAAGCATCAATAGGTATGCATTCATGGCAAGTGGCCATTCAAACTTGTGATTGAACCAATGATGCAGGGTAATACTTTAGAGCAATGAATGAATCTGAATCAAGGATTTGGACTCAATATAAGGTTCGGTTTTAAAGACTAATACAAGAATGAACAACCAGGGAATGAATTATGCTTGTATGAACTAAATTATAGGCTCATGGGGCTGAACATATGGGATACTTGGTCGATTATATGAAGGGGACATGTTAGTCTTGGACTGATCAATAGAACAAGGTATGGACTGAACCTTGGGTGATGCAGGACATAACTAGATGCTAAGGTGGGACTGAACATCCTAAATGCAGACAACAAAGTGGGGATGCAGGACAATGCAACTCAAGGATAGGCAATGCAAGACAATATGTATTATACAGTGAATCAAGTCAAATAGACTGGACAATGAATGCAGAACAGTAATGAAACAGGGCAAGTATGTTAATAGGCTCGACTGATACATCAGGATCACGGGGTCAATCCAAATGTAGGACATTTATACAAGGTCTGAACCCAAGAATGAAATAATTAGACCCAATCTGGACTCAAATCCATGACTGTTCCCAATGTAACAAGGTTAGAATCATGAATACAAGGAATGAAATATAGATTACTGAACACAACAAAGAGGGGTCTGAATATTGGCCCTAAGGGGGTCTGATACTCAAAGAGGGTTAATGCAGGACAGTGAATTCAGTGGGGTATTATATGACTGCACACATGGGAAGATTTGAGCATTGGTTGACTGAACCAAATGAGAAGTAAACAGAACACAAATAGTGGACATATACCAAGAACCCAAGCTCCCATATCCACATTCAACCTATATAACCATCCTAAATCACTAGATACCACCCCACAATGATAACTCAATATATAAATAATAGGAATGCTAAGGTAAAACTGAAATGAGAGATTTAAATGTCCTATGGGTCATTTCACTAAATACTTGGTGTGTGTATCCGATACTCTCATGATACGCACCTCAAACGAATCCAAACTTGACCTAAATCTTTTCTAATGCAATGAAGACCCTAAATAAATGCATCTACAACAAGGATATAGAAATTAGAGGGTTTAGAGGGCTCTTACCAATTGAGAGATGGATTCTCAATAAAAAACTTTTAGATCTAGATCTCCACCAAGCTCCAGTGGTCAAATTGAACACCATCAATCACTATTCTAGGCAGTTTCTTGTAACCATCTATTACTATCGACCAAAGATAAGTCTAGTGATTTAAGAAAGAAACTCATCCGTGTTTTCTAATAGGTATAAATCGTTCCATCAAATAGTGGGGGGGGGGGTCGATTTATGGATTGCCCTTCACCGTTGAATACAGATTTAACGGATGTCATATATATACTCTCTAGATGGTAATGTATATGTATAACCTGCTCTGATACCAATTGTAGGACCGTTAATCATCTCTAAGGAGGGTGAATAGAGTATGTGCGTGTGCAGCAGAATAAATCTTGCGTGTGCAGAAGAATAAATCTCACAATTAAAATTATGAACTATGGCAAGTAAGAGCAAATGAAATAGCAGTATGCAGTAGAAGTAAGAGTTAAGATGATCAAACTCTGTGACACAGCAATATACACTGGTTCCCTCGTGGGGGACTAATCAGTCTCGAGTACTCATATTCGATGTTAATCTACTATAGCACAAGCTTTAACTGAGTGCTTGTAACTCTCACAACACCGTGCTTGAGAACAAATGCACGACCGACTTTAACAACACCGTGCTTGGTGACGAGTACACGACCGACTCCAGAAGGCGATTTAAAAACTGGAACGTTTACTGAAATTAGCCTCCGATACAACTCTTCACAACCAAACTATAGATTAAACAGAAAATATAGCTGCTTGGCTAAGAATGGTATAGGCTTAATTTGAAAGTGTAGCTGGTAGAAAATTGTTAAAGAGATAGAGAATAGAAAGTGAACGAGTGATTTGAAAATGTGAAAGTTCTTCTCTATTTATAGTGTTTTATAGACCGAATTCGGGCATAGGTCTGATGTAGAAATCTCATATTCGAATGTTGGATGTAGATAGAAGGAATTCAAAAATAAAATAAAACTACCTTGATCGAACTTGGGCCGAGTTCTATGAGAACTAGTTGGGCCAATTTTGAAAGGTTTTGGGCTATATTGGATTGTCAATTTTTTATATGTAATTGTGGATAGGTAGGGTATGATTTTTGTAGATTGAGATTAGCAAAGCCAGTACTGATCCTGATCAATCTTACATATTTCTTCTAAACTCAATAAAAATAAAATACAGAAGAAATATGTAAAATCTTGATCTTGATTCCATTATTTTTCGTTCTTTGATGACGACGAGATTTTTGTGGCTTGTAGCATTAGTAGGTGCATACTTGAAACCTGTAAACCTGTAGCAGTATGTATATTTTGTGTATCGACCAAAGTTGACGTTGATTATCAAGATTAGGTGTGATCATGACCAATGGGCCAATAATTTTATGGTGTTAGACTATCATAAAAGTTTCTTTATATTATGTAAGCTTTTCTTTTTCATATGTTACTGCTGATGTTTTAGTTTCTATGATTTATGACTTGAGTTTCTGATGTGACTTGTCATTTCATATATTATTTGGTATTACTCTATTGTTTCTTTGTTGTTGTTTGGCTCATTGATTGCCGGGGAGCCATCTTTTGATTACATGACAAAGTGAGAGATGAGTATACCAAAATCAAATTTTTTTTTAAGTTTTTCTTTCAGATAAGTTAGGTATATTTTCAAACTTACAAGATAATATTTTGGTATAAACTCAAAGTTTGTCAATTAACAAAATGGGAGGAATTATAGGTCCACTGGTCATGATCATACCTGATTTTGATAATCAACGTCAACTTGGTTGATACGTAAAATATATATACAACTACAGGTATCAAGTCAGAATGTCTGCACCTACTGCTATAAACATCTCGTCGTCATCAAAGAACCAAAAGTGATGGAATCGAGATCAAGACTTTTTATATATTTTTTTAATGTATTTTTATCTTTATTTGTGTCTAGAAAAGTATGTAAGATTGATCGGATCGGTAGTGGTTTAGCTATTTTCAGTCCACAAAATATAGCCTTCCTATCCACCAAAATTCCTATGCAAAGTTCACAAAAATTCCTATCCAAAGTTCACAAACAAAATAGCCTAAAATTCATCCAAATGGCCTAAATCTGTACTATCTGGACCCTGACAGAACTAGGCTTCGGCACGAGTTCGGTCAAGCTTTTTTGATCTTCCTGGATATCTGTATCCAATGTTCAAATGTGAGATTTTTGCATCCAAACTCTACCAGAATCCGGTCCATAAAAATGCTATAAATAGAGAAGAACTTTCACATTTCAATATATCTCATTCACTTTCTCTTCTTTCTATTCCTTAAGTGTTTTCTACAGGCTTTACACTTTCATATTTAGCTTATACTACTCTTAGCCAAGCCAGTATCAGTTTCAGTTCAATCTAGAGTTTGGTTTAAAGAGTTGTATCGGTGCTATCTCGGAAAATGTTTCCGTTTTGAAATGCCTTCAAGAGTCTGTCGTGCACTCATCGCCAAGCACGATGTTGTTAAAGTTAGTCGTGCACTTGCCCCCCAAGCACGATGTTGTAAGATTTGTAAGCACTCAGTTAAAGCTTGTGCCATAGTGGATTAACATCATGCAAGAGTACTCGAGACTGGACTAGTCCTCCACGAGGGAAACTATTATATATCGCTGTGTCACTGAGTTTGATTCTTCTTAACTCTTTATTTTTACAAAAAATCATATACTGATATTCATCTGCTCTTATATGTATTTGATTAGCCATATTAAATACTTTTTAAATTGGAATATTTATTCTGCTGCACACACACACTTTATTCACCCCCTCTAGAGGTACTCAACGGTTTTACAAAATATGCAGGGAAAATAAGAAAATAATCAAGAAGAATCAACTAAGGCACAAGGAACTAAGACACCAAGAAACTAAGACACAATAAATCTAAGACACTAACATGTCATACTAGTCTTGGATAATAGGTCAATTCTATAGACTGTAGTCAAGGCAATCGCTCACAATATATAGTATCTCAACTGTAGCTAAGTAAGCACTCCCAATTGAGATGGTAGCCATTTCTAGTATCAAAATCAAGTAATCCTATAGACTGTAGTCCAGGTAAGCACACATATTCTATAGGATGTCACAAGTCAAGTCCTATTCAAATCAAGGAAACAGTGGTGTAGGACTAAACAACTCTATTACGAGACACAGACAAACATGAAAGCAGTATAACAGATAATAAAAATATAACAGAAATCAAGAACGAGCATATAAGCTAGAAACAAGATATAACGAAACTAGACACAAAATAAGCAACATGAATGTAAAATTATAAGGGAAAGAAAACATCACAAAGTAAAGCACATGTATATAAAATATACAGAACGATTTGGCAAGGTATACTTGCTTATAGTCTTCAAAGATGCGTACAACGGTCTGACTCCGGTATCCTCGGTCACACCGTCACAAACTCCTAGAATAAATCAATCTACCAAAGAAATGATACGTCGATGTCATACTCACACTATTTATATAACTATACCTTATATACCCTTAACTCAATATATTATAACTAAATTAGTACTTAACTATATTTGTAGACCAATAATATATTTAAATATATACACTATACTAGTCACATTAACTACCCAACTCAATCTAACATATATAACATTAAATCTTCCCACTAAAGTAATATTTTAATAACATAAAAATATCATATTTAATTCTAAAAATATTTATAAATATTCTATAATAATAATCGATATATTTTATTCATAGAAAAATGCGTGTACAAGTCTTGTATTGATTCTACAATAATATTCCTAGACTTGGTATACAATTTGAGTCCCGAAACAATAAATATTTTAAAAAATTAATTCTAGAAAAATCACAAAAAATGGTAAAATTATTCGTTTATCATGAAAACGTGCACACCAATTAATTTGGTAATGGTACACGAAGTTTCAAATCAATTGGACACATATTCGTATTTTGATATTACGGTAAAATGTCTGGATTTTTATTAAATAGTAAAAGAAACCAAAACCTGGAAAAAGTACATGCGTTAGAAAGCGTAGAAAGTCTAGTTTCTTACCAAAAATATAGGAAAAAAATCAAAGTGGCCCAAAAGTGGACGGAAATTTGCTTGTAATAGAACTGGTTTGTTCTAGATACCTTTTCGTAGAACAGACGCTCCGGACAAACCTTTTGGAACTGTGTGGTTGGCCAATTGGATATGAAAATAGACATAGAGATCTTTCCTTTAGTTTTGGTTTCATGCAAAGATAATGTTGGAAAGTACACGAAACCTTAGATAAAAAATAGCATACCTGTTGGAATGAATTTAGACTTGGATCTCGAACTTTGGTTGACTGGTAGGGCTATTTTGGTGTACTAGAAGGGATTGTGAACATATGGAGGGTTGATAGTATTATAGAGGGTCACATTAGCTTCACAATAAATACTCGTAGAGCATCACATGAGGTCAAAAAGGGGTCGACACTGCTGCTGCAGCTGAAAGTGGGCGGCGGGTGTGTAGGGTGAATGGAATTTCGGGATTATAAGGATAGAGTGGGGTTGGTGGCCACTTTATATGCATCCATATAATAAGTTTGAAGGGTTAATGGGTTAGGGTTTGGGTAGAGATGGTTTAAAGAAAGTTTGGTTCGATTTGGTTGCTCCAATAAAAATATATGCAAGATTAAATCTATAAGGGAATATTAAGTTTCCTAATTTGGAAATTCAATGATGGGTTGGTTTAAACTACTGTATGGCTGTACAAAATCTCTAAAAACCAATATAAATTCACTAATAAGTTATGGTAACCTATTACTGGCTCAACTAAGGCTAGTTGGACTAGTTTTAGGTCGGTATGATTTTCTATAATCGAAATTGACTCTGAAAGACTAATTAATGGGTCTTGTGTGTCATTTGAAAATAAATAGCACAAGGAAACTCAATTGAGTGGGACACAATTAGCATGTGTGTACTATGCTCAAAATAGATCAAAACCATATTTTGGGTCGAATTGTGTGGATCGGGTTTGGGCCTCAAATCGAAATTGGAAAATATATCTAATTTTTTGGTAATGGCTAAAATGACCATTTTGACCCCAAAGTTGTACAAAAAATATGTAGAACAAGAAAACATATTTGAGTGGGACATGATAGATCAAAATGAAGATGGACTCGTCTAGATTACAAATATTAACTAGATTGAAAAATTGATAATTGTTGTGCTTCAAAAATCAAAGCTACGACAAAGTGCCTATATAACCATAATTAAAAATAAAATATGGTTTAATATATGAGAATCATATAAAATAAATAAATAAAATCCCCAAATAATTTGGATGATTATAATATACCCACCTTAAAAGAATTTCGTTCTAAAATTAAAAATTGCTCACTAATAATGAATCGTGCTAACTTAACTAGGAATAGTTTAGAGGGTACACTATGTCACTGCGGTCTCTCCTAATAACTCGAGTAATAATCAATCATAAACAATTTCTTTATGCAATGTTCCGATCATAAAACTATAAATGGTTACCTATAGTCGCCCCTTCTAGTGATGACGGTCTTTTAATGATCATGTTGAAGGCTTGTCTTCCTTGATCATCAAGCAAAAAAAATTAATTACTAGTCCCTTAACCACTATCATCGATTTTCTTTAATCTTTGAATCTACCGACTAATTTTCTCAAAGGTTTCGACCTATATTTTATTAAAGCATTGAATCTAATCAATTAGCAATAATAATCTTCAACCATCTAATTCTCGAAAAGTAAATCCATCGATATTCCTTAAAATTCAAAAACTTAAATGCAAGTCCACTCTCCCCTTAGTCTCCTCAGAATATTAGAAATCAAAATTATTCGATAGATCATCTTTCATATTTTAATTTGTAAAATTCTATAGCCTTCAAAATTTTCATTCAAAATTTTTTCCACAATTTTTTAAATTTAATCTAAAGACACATTTCTCCTTAAGTCAAATCCCTATTCTCAAATTCTCGTTTATTGTTAACATTAACCCAATAACCATAAATACTCCTCTAAAAATTCATGAAGTCAATTGCACTAAATCATCTCAATATATTTTACTTGATTGTCTTCTCTCAATCATCATCTAAGTGCCATACCTCTAAAATATAAAATTTCCTTTCTAATTTGACTTCCAATACAAATTCTACCTACCAAATTTTTTTCTTCTCATAAACACAAGATTATGTATTATAAAAACCTCCTCAACGTTTAAATTATATCCAATCTCCTCTCTCGCAAGCTTGTAAATTCATAAAACTTCTTCAATAATTTCAATCATTAATTTATCATCCATAAATCATAATGTACCTTGAGGACGTCTACCCACCTTTGGTCACACTACCACATTAAACACATATTGCCATAAAATTTTATAAATCTTACACACCTGTAGCAAAAATCCATACCACTAGATACCTATGACATATGACATCTCTAATCCCCTCCTATCTATCAAGCAACCAAAATTCAACAAACTAACTAATTTACACTATAAGTTAAGAATTTCTAGTAAGTTTTATAAAGCACGATCATTCATCACTCCGAAATAGGAAGGGACGAGAAGCAATGATACGAGAAAGCAAAGGAAAAATAATCGAGAGAAAATACGAAGTTCAAGGACGGTAGAGAAATTTCTAAAAGAATTGTCAAGAAAGTTATGAATTGAGATTCCTAAGGGTTTAATCATATTTGCAGGCTCGCTCGGTATAGTAACTAATAGAAATGGCTAATCGACCTGCATGGTCCACCAAAAAAATATGTAACACCCAAGTCCCAAAATACGTAGGACTAGGATACGTAAACATGCTAGCTACGAATCAAGTGGACTCCAGCCCAGCTCGAATACGTATTAGCTTTCTACGTTGGGTAGTTATATCTATATATCATTATGATAATTCTATATCTCAATCCACTGAAGATAAATCCATCGTATAACCAAGTGCACTAATGTTGATCAGGCATTAACAACCGAATCCTACAAACAACCAAGAATAAACAATGTATAATAAAGTTGACCAGACTCTAAACAATCGTCTGAACAAGCTCATAGAGAATAATAAGCTTGTAAAACTAGGCCATATCAGCAGAATAAAGTAACAAAAAAATAAATATAATACCGGAGGATCATAATAAAGATATCAACCAATATATATACCTGAATTCCTAAAAATACAATTGTCCATCAATCTACTCTTCTATTATAGCAGTCTCAACGAATACCTAGAGAAATCACCAAGTCCTCAGGGGACTAACAAGATACCTATAAACATGCCAAATATAACAATATAAGATATACACGAAAAATAAGAAAATAATCAAGAAGAATCAGCTAAGGCACAAGGAACTAAGACACCAAGAAACTAAGACACAATAAAACTAAGACACTGGCATGCCATACTAGTCATGGCTAACAGGTCAATCCTATAGAGTGTAGTCAAGGAAAGCACTCCCAATCTATAGTATCTCAATTGTAGTCAAGGTAAGCACTCCCAATTGAGATGGTAGTCATTCCTAGTATCAAGATCAAGTTATCCTATAGACCATAGTCAAGGTAAGCGCTCACAATCTATAGGATGTCACAAGTCAAGTCCTACTCAAGTCAAGTCATGTCAAATCAAGGGAACATTAGTGTAGGACTAGACAACTCTATCACGAGACACATGTAAACATAAAAGCAGTATAACAGATAATGAAAATATAACACAAAACATGAATGAGCATATAAGCTAGAAACAAGATATAACAAAACTAGAGACAAGATAAGCAACATGAATGTAAAACTATAAGAAAAATGAAGCATCAAAAAGTAAAACACATGCATATAAAATATACTATACGAGTTGGCAAGTTATAGTTGCCTGTAGTCTCCAAATTTGTGTACAATGATCCGACTCCGGTATCCTCGGTCACACCGTCACGGACTCCTAGATTAAATTAATCTACCAAATAAATGACATGTCGATGTCATACTCACACTGTTTATATAATTATACCCTATATAGCCTTAACTCAATATATTCTAACTAAACTAGTACTTAACAATATCTATAGACCAATAATATATATAAATATATGCACTATACTAGTCACATTAACTACCCGACTCAATCTAACATATATAGCATAAAATATTCCCACTAAAGTAATATTTTAATAACATAAAAATATCATATTTCATTCTATAAATATTATAAATATTTTATAATAAAAATTATTATATTTTATTCATAGAAAAATATGTGTACAAGTCTTGTATTGATTCTATAACATTATTCCTGGACTTGGTATATGATTTGAGTTCCGAAACAAGAAATATTTATAAATTTCTAATTCTGGAATTTAAAATTATACATTTATCATGAAAATATATACAACAATTAATTTGGTAATGGTATACGAAGTTTCAAATCAATTGGATACATAGAACTCGCAAATTTTGGTGTTTTGATATTACGGTAAAATGTCCAAATTTTTAATAAATAGTAAATTAAACCAAAATACTGCAAAAGTATATGCGTTGGAAAGCTTAGTAAGCCTAGTTTCTTATAAAAAATATAAGAAAAGTTGAAGTAGCCCAGAAGTGGATGAAAATTGGCTTGCAACATAATAGTTCTATTCTGGACACCTTTCCGTAGAACGGACGCTTCGAACAAACCGTTTGGAACTATGTGATTGGCCAATTGGACATAAAATAAACATAGAGATATTTCCATTAGTTTTGGTTTCTTGAAAAGATAAGGTCAAAAAGTACACGAAATTCTTGATACAAAATAGCATACCTGCTGGAATGAATTTAGACTTGGATTCTGAACTTTGGTTGACTTGTAGGGCTATTTTGGTGTACTAGAAAGAATTTTGAACATATAGGGTTTGATAGGATTATAGAGGGTCACGTTAGCTTCATAATGAATATTCATGGAGCATCATGGGAGGTCGGAAAGGGGTCAAAACTGTTGTTTCAGCTGAAAGTGATCGACGGGTGTGTAGGCTGAAAGAATTTTGGGATTATGAGGATAAGGGGGTTTGGTGGCCACTTTATATACATCTATATATTAAGTTTTAAGGTTTAAAGGGTTAGGGTTTGGTTAGACAAGGTTTTAGTAAAGTTTGGTTTGATTTGTTTGCTCCAATAAAAAGATATGCAAGATTGAATCTAAAGGGGAATATTGAGTTTTTTAATTAGAAAATTCAATGGTGGGTTGGTTTAAACTATTGTATGGTTGTACAAAATCTCTAAAAATTAATCTAAATTCACCCTAATAAGTTATGGTAACCTATTATAGGCTCAACTAAGGCTAGTTGGACTAGTTCTAGGTCAGTATGATTTTTGTAATCGAAATTGACTCTGAAAGGCTAATTAATGGGTCTTGTGTGCCATCTGAAAATAAATAGCACATGTGAACTCAATTGAGTGGGACACAATTAGCATGTGTGTAGTATGCTCAAAATAGGTCAAAACCATATATTGGGTCGAATGGTGCGAATCAGGTTTGGGCCTTAAATTGAAATTAGAAAATCCATCTAATTTTATGGTAATGGCTAAAATGACAATTTTGACCCCAAAGTTGTAAAAAAAATATATATTGCAAGAAAATAAGTTTGAGTGGGACATGATATATCAAAATGAAGGTAGACTCGTCTACTTTACCAATATGAAACTAGATTTAAGAAGTTGATAATTGTTGTGCTTCAAAAATCAAAGCTACGACAAAGTGCCTATATAACCTAATTAAAAATAAAATATGGTTTAATATATAAAAAATCATATAAAATAAATAAATATAATCTCCAAAAAATCAAGGTGCTTACACAGTGTTACCCCTTAACCAAATCCCAATAAAATATTTCTAAGTCCTTAAGTCAATTTCCCAACCAAATCTTCAAACCTGATTGCATCGATGCCTCAATCAAAATCATTCGTATCATACTCAATTTTTGCTAACCAATTTTGACTATCTTCTGAGATTATCGTTCACATCGTTTACGTTCTATCTTTCAAACTTTTTCAAACCCTTTGGACAATCAATAGAAATCTAAATCTTCTAATTATTTATGATTTTCAATCCCGATAATATAGTTTCAACCGACCAAGTAAAATTTTGCTTTCGTTCAATCCTCGAGACACATTCGATTTCATCGACACACGAATTTAATTTTGATCACCAACTTCTTCTATACTCCAATTTTGATCCAACAAATTTAATTTGTACAATCAACATATGATAACTCATCCAATCAATCCTTCATCACCGTTTCCTCGGAGCATACAATTTCATAAATTTATCTTATCACATCTCGATGCTCCCTTCAGTCTTATTTGAATTCAACATATCACTTAAGTTGGATCGTGTCTATACTTAAGACGTCCCCGAAATATATGCATTTTAACCAAGTCTCGTGATAGAGAATCCGAACAAAACTAACATGTGCAAATTTCCATCCTCAAAAACTAAATTGAATTCTTCGATTTGCAAACCATCTATCCATCCAAAACCAATACCCAATATCGTCGTCCAACCAAATCATACTAATCGTTAAAACTATCTAAGAATATCCATCAAATATTCATGCCACGTCTCCTTTAACTAGCTACCTCAGCTCTATAGTCTACCCAGGCGACTTTTGCTAGGTCGATCGTACCAAGTCTGTCGGTCCGCACAGGGACGTCTGCCTAACTGCTAGGCTAAAGTCAAAGTCTCGATCAAAATTTTGTGCAACCAATATCAAAACACTCACCGCCAATTCTAAGGTCAAATCATAGTCGATAGTATATGGTCTTTCTACCCAAACTTGCATCACTCCGATTTTTAAACTTTAAGCATGGATTTCTCCATGTACCTATGTTTGGAGATAGTTTCTGACCAAACAGACAGAATTGGGATTTCATGTACCTATGTTGGAGATGGTTTATGACCAAACTGTTTATAATTTTTGAGAATCCCTAAACAGTAGTTATAGACCACTTATAGTACTATAAAACTCTTCTTGTAGATTTATTTTTCATTCACTATACAGAAAGTTATTCGTTTGTAAAGTTTGAGAAAAACCTGTTTTTAAGAACAAAAATTTAGTAAAAAAATTTCGATACGATGTGCGTCCCGAAAAACGGGCAACATGGTCGCAACCTATGAGCATCGAAAGATACATATGGATGTTGTCTACGTGAGTGATTCGACGGAACTCGATTTCGTTGTGTGTGCGCGACGAAATTGAACCGTATCCGTCGAAAGTCTTCAGTATCGATGTTTTGCAAACTTTGTGTCCAATTTTAAACCATTCATCGGACTGGGATGAAACTTGTGTCATTGGATTCAAAACATTTTTTGTTCTTATGAGCCAAGTTTGGTCAAATTTTGAGAAGGTAGAAAGAATGCTATGATAGTGGGCCCACAACCCGATCCAATGGGCAAATTTGTGCATGGCCCACCGGAATCCAACTTTGGACATAAGATTGGATTCATATCGTCAAACTGGTCTTATAGACATATAGTTTGATGATCTTTAGAGATCTTAGTTCTGGCATGCTTTTTGGTACAAAGTGGGTCCAACAACGGACACCGAATTGACCCGAAATTATAATTTCGGCCCTGTATCCAGAATTGGACTTTTGGGTAGGCAATCTTAGATATTTCTTTTATGACGAAAACATTCGTGATGTTTCTTTCAGCATCCGGAGACGTTTGCGAGAGTTGACATTCACAGCCTTGCTTTCTGACGATCTGAGTCACTAGACGTTGTCGATTCTTTACACCACTCCAGGCAAGATACCATACCATTATTACTATACTTTATATTTATTTAATTCTATTATTTATTTCAGTGTTTATATCATATCTAGTACTATCATACTATGCGTCTAAGCCATACTTGGATGTGAGCGACTGTTATAGTCATTTTTACTATTTTTGTTATTTATTGACTTTGAATAGTCGACCACCCCATTGATGAGATATATTGGAATATCTCTATGGCCGTTACACTTGTGTATCACGAATTGTGAGTCTCATGTAGGACACAAACTTGCGTATTTGGTTGGCCTTCGATACGTATGGGACGTGCGACGGATAGGAATAACTATTAATAGAAGTATGCATGATTAGTGGACTTTGTAGTTAGTAGAGGTACATATGTTTTGTGGAGATGACACATATAGACATAGGGTTAGGGAGGACAGATCCTTAGCGTATGGGCTATGTTGCACTTTTCTTTTGTAACCCGAAAGCTCTGTTGGAGACAAGGTGAGATGACCCTCTCATGTTTGTCACTGTCATTTTGCAGGAACGTTATGCGCTGAGGCCCCTGATTTCCAAGCAAAAATTATGCTAGATCCCATTTAAGCCAGAGTGCCCATGCGTCGAAGGTTTGTTCTTAACTGCATAGTAACAGTAGAGTGGTTAGGCACCCTTTGTATGCAGCTTTATTTTATTTTACAGTTTATATGGCATGTTGTTTCTTGTATCTTGTTGCGTCCCTCTAAGGACCTGGTCATCTCTCCAGGTATAGATGATTAGGATTATCCATATGAGTATGGATCAGCTTTGGACATGGACTTTATTGACGAGGAGATGTACCCTATTGATCATTCTTGATCATGATTTAGAGTTGATGACATTTTATTTATATCTTTCTTTATCTTATGAGGATAATTCCCTACTAGTACAGCCTTACATTATAGCTGTTCGGTAGTAGATTTGTCTCCACCCGACTATCTTCACATTTGACTACTTTCTTCATTATTGGATTCTATTTATCATATTGCTGTGGATGAGATTGACTTGCCTGAGAATATTATTGTTATATTCACATTACAGCTTATGTATGTATTAGGAATTTTCATATATTGGATTATATTTTCGTATATATACAGCTGGCATGAAATATTTCTAGTTCTAACATAAATGGGACTAAGGCGTTACACCCAATTCTAAGGTCAAACCATAATCAATAATACATTATCTTTCTATCCAAGCTTGTATCACTCCGATTTTTAAACTTCGAGCATGGATTTCCTCCTATTCGCATTCGCAACATTTGGTCCAAGGGGTCCGAGTCATTCATCAAAGCCATTCCTAGGGTAATTCGTTTCACGGTCATCCTTGAAAACAACATATTTCAACGATGCAAACTCATAATTCTCAAACTTGCAATCCTCAATTCGTTCAATAGACCTATCAATCCAAATTTTTATACCTCGATTACAAAATCACAAGTCATAATCCAGCGATCACAAATCGTAATATCGATTCAAATTTTGAGTCGTAAAAATCTCAATCACACATTCGTCCATTTTGACTTTTCTCAAATCCCAATGCTACTAATCATCAATCTATTGGATCTATCTCATCACACATTCGTAAGATCGCCTATTATAAATTTTCTTAGTCATAACAGTCCTCATTTCATTTATTATCAAATCCGTCAATATATTCGTTTCATATAATCCGAGTAGTATCCATTCATGCAAACTTCAAGTTTATCTTATCAAGTCATACGAACATTCATTTCTATCAAAATCCTAAGGTATAGAATCCATCTGAACATTAATATTTTACATGATCATCATTTTTTGAATCAGAGTACCCCCGAGTTATCGTACATCAATCTTTGACATACCTCAGTACCATCAATGATATACATAACCTAACGGTCTTCCTTTGGAACAAACTCCGAGTTGTACAACTAATATTATCGTCCAACTGGATATACGATCCATTCTTCAACATTCGAGATCAAATTAGTTACATCATCAATTTATTCAAATCAAACTCACATATGTCTATCTGTTTATCTTAAGTCATCGAGCAACATCTATCCCAAATCCTTAGAGTTATTCTCGTATCTTTAAATCAACGTTTCCATGCACGCTATCCTCGAATCGTGATATATTTCCTTAGTCAGATTTTGAATTTTTAATTCCATTCAGTTTTGTGCTAAGATTTTTGTATATGATCCATATTGATTCCTCAACTGAGTTATCCATTTCTTTACGCCTTATTGTTTTCTCAATTCAATTTATCTACTCTATTTTTTACATTTTATAATCAGTGTAATCCCAATTTGTTGCGTGTTGCCTCTAGTTCGTTCGAACCAATCTCATCTAAAACATCAAGATCACTACTAACTCCGTAAAACTCATTCTAAGGCTTTGTGCTATTGCATCGCTTGCTGATAGACCTATTGGTACCCCGATCCTCAGTCGATCAAATATTTCCAAGGCTATCCCATATACCACTCAGGGATGAAGTCACTCGATAAATCCTCGAAACAAATTTCATATCACAACCAAAATCACTTAATCTCCGTTCGAACAATTAATCAAAATCCAAGCACGTTCCATCTATATCGCATCGACGATATTATCTTTTTGATAATACCTCAATCGATAGTTGTCCCACATACTCAAATCGAGTCCAACTCATTCCCAACTGAAAACATTTTGGTCCCACAAATAATTACAAATATTGATGCAATTCTTGGTGTATATTTCCCAGCTTAACTCAGCCAACCATGCCTTGCGTGATACTATCTTTTGTTCAGCTAATTTCCATCATGGAACATCTGGCGGAACATTGAGAGACTTATTGTATGGAAAATCTGGCAGAATAATGAGAGAGCACACCAACGACATCGATTGCGAAAATGACATTTAGTACGAAGACAACATCAGAGTTAAAGAATTCAATTGAAAGACCAAGGACATAAAGCCGATCTGATACAACTATGTCACGTCCCGATTCTGTACAACCGATCGTCCTTGCTTGGTCGTGATGCTGCACGTGTAACGTCCGTGGTTCGTATTACGTATTTTGGTATACATGTACGAAATCCCGACCTGTAATTAGAATAGTCTTGCTTAGCTTAATCCTTGTTTAATCTTGCCTTAGTTTATTTTGGGTTCATCCTGGATCGACTTATCTTGTCTGGCTAGTCTTGGGTTTTGTATTGGCATGGGTTAGTTAGCATTTCCTGGTTCAGGTGGTTTATCCTAGCCTTGGCCTGCACTGGGTTCGGTTGGGTTCGGCTTGGTTGGGCTCGGTTTGGGTTGATATGCAAACCCTACCTACCACCATCCCTCATTTATTAATCCAACCACCATTCTCTCTCTTCATTCATTACACATTTACTTCTCTTCTTCTTCCTCGTCTTCTTCTCCATCGAGCAACCAGTAGGCAAGTGCAACTTGGTTCATGGAGGAACTCAAATTTTATTATTCCATTGTCTTCCTCACGAGATTCTAAGACACTTTAGTACTTAGCATTTTTAGTTTCCATGGTTCCTTTTATGTAGATATAAGCTTGTTGCATTTTCGAATTTCTCGGTTTTGATCTACCAAACTGGCTTGTTTTCGAAAACTAAGAGTTCTATGTAGCGGGCCTTTTGATGTTACGCAAGTTTGGTTTTGGAATAGTTGGATTTCATTGAGTCTTGGCCAAGATGGGGTTTTTCTTGAGTTCTTCAGCTTTTACGCCTGCTTATACCGGCCTTGGGGAGAAGAGGAAGTTTTACGCACACGTTCTCACGTGCTAGCATAGTATTTAGTCTTACGCCCATGTTTTACGTGCCAGCGTATCATTTACCCTTTTTACGCACACATTTTCATGTGTCCGCGTAATATTCCCTTTTTACGCGTACGCATTACGTGCCAGCGTAATCCTTCTATGCCGAGTTTACTTGAACTTTACGCAGGGGCCTTCCCCCTCGCGTAGATCCTCCTGCTGCGTGGATTGCCCCATGCGTAGAGCCTCGCTCGCGTAGAATGCTCACTAGCGTAGAGCTCCGCTCGCGTAGAGCGCATGCTAGCGTAAAATCTTGCTCGCCTGCACTCTTGCTCGCGTAGGGCTGCCTATCTCTAGGTCTTGCCCGCGTAGAGCTATTTTTACGCTCGGGGTCTCCTTGGCCTAGTGTAGTGTTGCCCGCGTAGAATCTCGAGCCTAGGGCAGGACAAGAATGAATGGCCTGGACACCGTGGATGATTGTGTTTGTGTATATGAACCAATACTGTTTTGCATCATGTCTAGGGCAGGGATCCCTGAGTACCACGGTCAGGGGTACCTACTGAAATTCACTAAAGCTAATAACTAGAATAACCCAGTAGTCATGAAGAGATTTCCCAGCTGCATGCAATCCCGTTATCTGGGCGCACAAGTGGACTTGCAGCCTGCCGACGAGTAGGGCACATTTCTAGCACACTGTCATGTGTTGCACCCTTCATAAATGGATATTCGACATAGATAACCTGGATGGTCTACAGGGCTTGTGGCTGTTGGAATAATCTCTTTGCATCTTGCTAGTAACTAGGCCTGTGATAACCCTAGCTAGTTAAAGTATCAAGCCGTACTCATTGCTTGGCCGTGATTGATTAGATGGAGTATAACTCAGTCTACTCTTGTCCTGATCCTGTACAAGATTGTAACATGACCTGATTTGCTTGTGCTTTATCTTATCGATAAATGGTGGAAACCAAGTTCTATTCAGACGAAGGGTTACAACCTCGGTCCTTGTTTGGTATAAGGGTTGTAACTCGGTTATCTGAATAGTTCCATGGTTATCGCATCGTACATCCTCATAATTTTCTATATCTCTAGTTTTAATTTGTTATTATGTTTTATGCTAATTGCTAGTTTTAGTTCTTAAGTGAAGCCTCCTTTGTGTCACTTGCTCTTTCTGGGATTTGACCCAGCTGGTTTTGTATGGCCAGATACCGGAGTAGCTCCAGAGGATCTACCTCCCTTCCAGCCAGATGGTGACCACCAGGCATAACTAAGGCAACGAGTGGGTTTCCCTTTTGTTCTCCCACTTTATTGTAAAAATATTCTTTTGAGACGTTTAGCCGACAAGCACGTGTTAGCTCGATTGCACTTTACTTACTGTCTGCCTACGGGCTATAACATGATTGACAAATCCTAGGGTTGATCATGTATGACTAAAACTCTTGCTAGTCTTTACATTTTGTATGACTAGCTTCATGATCATCCAAATATGTAATGTATGGGACGCCTTACTATTGTATATTTGGTGCTCTGATATCTTGTAACTGTTATTACTTGCTTGAGATTGAGACAATAGACTTGTTCGCGACCTTAAGAGACTGATAGCTTGTAGTTAAACCCTCATGTATCTAGACAGTCGTGACCGTATAGCGAGGTGGGTTGCACTTTAACATACGTAGCCTGCTATTTTTGTCCCCGCTCTCCAGTATTCTGGTTCTGGGGCATTACATGGTTTAAGTGGTAGCCCATACAGGTCTTTAAAAATCAAGATATGTGAGGGTTTACCGAATAGATGTCTCAATCAGCACTCGCCCTTGATCTCTGCTCGTATCTACTGACTCTCTGAATTCTTGACCTGATCACATGCTTGTATCTTTGATCTTTCCTGGTCCTTCCTTATTGTTCCCTGTGTCGTCTTCTTCAGCGACATTATTCCTGGTCCTACCGACCGACAAGGCAGAGCACCTCCCGTGGGCTAGCAGCAACCTGGGGATCAAGCCCAGCATTCAGGAGTAGCCTCCAGAGTCATGCCTACTGGGGGTCAAGAGCAACCAGTTCAGCCAGTCCAGCCTACAGAGCCCGATGATGGCACCTTGGTGGGTTACATCAGGACATTGTTAGCATTCCAAGATCGTCGGGGCGATGCCCTGCACCAGGCAGTACAAGATGCTTTGAACAGAGGCGGTCATCAAGGGAACCAGGCAGCCAATAGTTTCAAGCGTTTGAACCCTCCCTTCTTCGATGGTAGCGAAGATGCTATTGCTGCTGATGCATAGCTTCAGGATACTGAAGTCATTCTAGAGGCAGCCAAGACTCCAAAAGACGAGAAGGTGGCCGTGGTGTGCTTGCAGTTATTGGATCTTGCCCGCAGCTGGTGGGCGGCACAGGCCGTTGGATTAGTGGCACCTATTGCATGGACAGTATTCCGAGAGAGATTCTAGACCAAGTATTTTGATGTTGTAGCTCGGTATGATCTACAGACGAGTTTCACCAATCTGAAGCAGATGGACAGGACGGTCGACGGATATGCGATCGAGTTTTCGAGACTTAGTAGGTTTGCTCCCACCTTGGTGGCGACCGAGTTCGATAGAGTCAGCGGTTCCAGCAGGGGCTCCATCTAGAGATTTTATTGGTAGTGGAGCAGTTTGAGCATCAGACTTTTGATGCGGTATTGAGGGCAGCTAGGAGGTATGAGTATACCTTCCAGAGAATTTTGGATAGGACCGGAGGTCGGAAGCGATCTCACGGCCAGATGAATCAGTCTTCAGCACCAGCCCGGGCAGCAAGGGCTTTGACAATTGGGACTCCGAGGCGGGCGGCCTTAGTGACGTCCGTTTAGCATTCAACCCCGATGAACCCTCAGCAGCAGAAGCAGAAGCACTCTTCCGCAGTAGGCTGTTCACATTACGGGAAGCCAGGACATGTGGTGGTAGAATGTCGCAGAGCAGAGGGATTATGCTTGGTTTATGGAGCACCGGACTACAGGGTTGGGAACTGCCCGAATAGGGGTAGTTAATCATCGTCCAACTTTTCTAGTCCTTCAGTGAGAGGACCAACCCCAGTACCAGTCCAGCAGCAGCAGCAGTACCCGTTGTCGAGGCCCTTGCCGCCTCAGAACCAAGCATTTCAGCAGCAGAATCCCCATCAGTATGCACAAGCCCAAGCTCAGATCCAGAATAGGCAGAGAGGGTTCTAGCAGAGGGGACCAGCACCCAGAGGACATGGTCAGGCGATGGCAATGACCGTAGAAGAAGGATTGGCACCAGGTGAGGTAGTGACAGGTACTATTTTTGTCAACTCCTTCCCAGCATCAGCATTATTTGATTCTGGTGCATCGTATTCATTCATGTCTGCACGATTCACGACACGGATAGGACTGGAGCCCAAAGCATTATTAGTAAGGCTCAATATACTTACTGGTAACGGTCTTGTGAGAGTAGATAGAGTATTTTTCTCGTATCGGATCGTAGTTAGCGGTAGAGAGTTCCTCGCTAGATTGATAGAGTTTTCGATGGCCGATTATGATGTGGTCTTAGGAATGGATTGGTTAAGGAACCAGTATGCTAGGATAGACTGTTATGATGGAAGGGAGTATTCCAGGCGAGCCAGAGTTTTCCTTTTCCCGAGGCGAAGTTGAACCTTCTCCTCCGGTATTACGGATGGCAGTAGCAGCAGTGCAGCTACCCCGGATAGTTAAAGAGTTTCCAGATATTTTTCCAGAGGAGCTTCCAGGAATGCGGCCAGAGCGAGAGATCGAGTTTACTATTGACTTGATCTGAGGGACAACCCCAGTGTCAGAAAGAGTCTACAGAATGGCGTCGACATAGTTAGAGATATTGTACAAGATGATTGAAGAACTCAGAACCAAGGGATTCATTCGTGCTAGTGGATCGCCTTAGGGAGCCCCGATGCTTCTTGTGAAAAAGAAGGATGGTACATCTAGATTATATGTAGATTATCGTACCTTGAACTCAGTGACAATCAAGAACAGGTACCCTCTCCCGAGGATATATGACTTGTTTGATCAACTCAAGGGGGCAGTCGTATTCTCAAAGATCGACTTGCGGTCAGGGTACCATCAGATCAGAGTCAGAGAGCAGGACATCCCGAAGATAACTTTTAGATCTAGATATGGGCATTGTGAGTTCCTTGTTATGCCATTTGGAGCAACCAATGTACCGGCTGTATTCATGGACCTCATGAATCGTATCTTCATGCCATATTTGGATCAGTTCGTGATTGTGTTCATAGATGACATCCTAGTCTATAGCAAGAGTGAAGCGGAGCATGAGCAGCATCTCACAGTTGTCCTCCAGATTCTCAGAGAGCACCAGTTATATGCCAAGTTCAGTAAATGTGAGTTCTGGCTTGATCGCATTTCATACTTGGGTCATATCATCACCAGAGGAGGAGTAGAAGTGGATCCCCAGAAGATAGTAGCCATTGAGACATGGCCAGTACCTAGCACAATTGTAGAGGTTCAGAGTTTTCTTGGCTTGGCCGGCTACTACCGACGATTTGTTTCAGACTTTGCTCGAATTTCAGCGCCATTGACCCAGTTGACCCACAAGGATGTGCAGTTTGCTTGGACATCAGAATGTCAGGATTCTTTTAAGAAGTTGAAGCGAGGTTTGATGACGGCACCCATTCTCACGCTTTCAGATGGGACCGAAGGATTTTTAGTATATTGTGATGCTTCAAACAGAGGTTTCGGATGTGTTTTGATGCAGGATGGGAAGGTAATATCTTATGCATCACGCCAACTTCATGATCATGAGAGGAATTACCTAACCCATGACTTAGAGTTGGCAGCTGTAGTGTTTGCACTTAAGCTTTGGATATACTACTTGTATGGAGATAGGGTGGAGATTTTTACCGACAACAAGAGCCTGAAGTATGTGTTCACCAAGAAAGATCTTAACATGCGTCAAAGGAGGTGGCTAGAGCTACTGGTGGATTATGATGTCAACCTGTAATATCACCCAGGGAAGGCCAACGTTGTTGCAGATACGTTGAGCAGGAGAGCCAAAGTTTATTTCCTCACAACGCAGCCAGAGTTATTGGCAGATCTCCAGAAGATGGGTATAGAAGTTGTCCTTCCTACTAGTGTGGCATTGATGGCCAGCATGCGAGTTCAGTCCACTATAGTTGAGAAGATCAGGTTAGCTCAATCAGCAGTTTCTAAGCTTCAACGACTCAGAGCAGAATGTGTAGCAGGACGAAGAGCAGAGTTACGTATCCATGAGGATGGTACACTTTGACATAGGAAACGTCTTTGTGTGCCCAGAGGAGATATCAGACAGGAGATCATGGTAGAATCTCACAGTTCGCAGTATTCCATTCAACCCGGTGGCACGAAGATGTACCATTATATCTGCCAGCACTTTTAGTGGAATGACATGAAGAGGAAGATAGCCCGGTTTGCCTCTCGGTGTTTGGTTTGCCAACAAGTTAAAGCTGAACATCAGAAGCCGGCTGGAATTCTTCAGCCCTTGCCGATTCCAGAATAGAAGTGGGAGCATATAACCATAGATTTTGTAACTGGATTACCTAGGTCACCAGCTGGAAGAGATGCTATTTGGGTTATTATAGACAGTCTCACGAAGGTGGCTCACTTTCTCCCGTTCAGAGTTGGTCAGTCGACGGCTCAGCTAGCAGAGATGTACCTCAGGCAGATTATCAAATTTCACGATGTTCCAGTCAGTATCACCTCGGATAGAGATTCAAGATTTACGTCATACTTTTGGCGTAGTCTGCAAGAGAGTTTGGGAACTCATCTCCAGTTCAGCTCAGCTTATCATCCGCAGACAGATGGTCAGTCAGAATGTACCATACGAACCCTGGAAGATATGTTGAGATCTTGTACCCTCGACTTCGGTGGTTTGTGGGAGGATCACCTGCACCTGGTGGAGTTCTCATACAACAACAGTTTCCAAGCCAGTATCCAGATGGCATCCTTTGAGGCCTTGTATGACAAGAAGTACAGGTCTCCTTTAGCTTGGGATGATATCGACGAGAGGCAAATGCTTGGTCCCGATATGGTAACCCGGACTATTGAGGTGGTCAGACAAGTCAGAGATCATCTTCGAGTTGCACAAGATCGTCAGCGCCATTGGGCCGATTCTCATCGGCGCCCCCTTGAATTTTTCTTCGACGACCATGTATTCCTTAGGATCTCACCTAACCGTGGCATCATTCATTTTGGCGTACGAGGAAAGCTCAGTCCTAGGTACATAGGACCGTTTGATATTCTAGAGCAAGTAGGAGATGTGTCCTATCGTCTCGCTCTTCTGCCGTCGTTGCGTGAGGTACATGATATCTTCCATGTATCCCAATTGCGACGGTATATCCCGGATCCGAGTCATGTCCTTGATTATTCGGAATTGGTTGTTGGTACCAACCTTTCGTATGAGGAGAAACCCGTATCCATATTGGACCGGAGAGAGAAGATACTCATGAACAAGACTATCAAGTTAGTCCGTGTTGCTTGGGGTCATCACTCTTTGGGTGAGTCAACGTGGGAGCGTGAGGATGACATTCGATCGCAATATCCCGACCTGTTTGACTCGTGAGGTATAATGTCTTCCTTATGTCTCATGCCTTCGATTCCTTGCCTACATGATTGATTATCTGATTAATTGCTTAGATATAACTTTCTTGTGATTAATATAGCTTGTCCTTGCCTCTCTAGCCTCTTAATTAAATTCCGAGCACGGAATTCTTTTAAGGTGGGTAGAGTTGTAACGCCCGTGGTTCGTATTACGTATTTTGGTATACATGTACGAAATCCCGACCCGTAATTAGAATTGTCTTGCTTAGCTTAATCCTGGTTTAATCTTGCCTTAGTTTATTTTGGGTTCATCCTGGATCGACTTATCTTGACTGGCTAGTCTTGAGTTTTGTATTGGAATGGGTAAGTTAGCATTTCCTGGTTCAGGTGGTTTATCCTGGCCTTGGCCTGTATTGGGTTCGGTTGGGTTCGGCTTGGTTGGGCTCGGTTTGGGTTGATATGCAAATCCCTACCTACCACCATCCCTCATTTATTAACCCAACCACCATTCTCTCTCTTCATTCATTACATATTTACTTCTCTTCTTCTTCCTCGTCTCCTCCTCCACCGAGCACCCAGTAGCCAAGTACAACTTGCTTCATGGAGGAACTCAAATTTTGTTGTTCTATTGTCTTCCTTATGAGATTCTAAGACACTTTAGTACTTAGAATTTTTAGTTTCCATGGTTCCTTTCATATAGATCTAAGCTTGTTGCATTTTCGGATTTCTCGGTTTTGATCTACCAAACTGGCTTGTTTTCAAAAACTAAGAGTTCTATGTAGCAGGCCTTTTGATGTTACGCAAGTTTTATTTTGGAATGGTTAGATTTCATTGAGTCTTGGCCAAGATGGGGTTTTTTTTGAGTTCTTGAGCTTTTACGCCTGCTTATACCGGCCTTGGGGAGAAGAGGAAGTTTTACGCACACGTTCTCACGTGCTAGCGTAGTATTTAGACTTACGCCCATGTTTTACGTGCCAGCGTATCATTTACCCTTTTTATGCACACGTTTTCATGTGTCCGCGTAATATACCCTTTTTACGCACACGCATTGCGTGCCAGCGTAATCCTTCTACGCCGAGTTCACTTGAACTTTACGCAGGGGCCTTCCCGCTCGCGTAGACTTCCGCTCGCGTAGATCCTCCTGCTGCGTGGATTGCCCCATGCGTAGAGCCCCGCTCGCGTAGAATGCTCACTAGTGTAGAGCTCCGCTCGCGTAGAGCGCATGCTAGCGTAAAATCCTGCATGCTTGTACTCTTGTTCGCGTAGGGCTGCCTATCTCTAGGTCTTGCCAGCGTAGAGCTGTTTTTACGCTCGGGGTCTCCTTGGCCTAGCGTAGTGTTGCCCGCGTAGAATCTCGATCCCCTCCCCTTAGCGTATTCTATTGCTTTTATATTCTTACACATTTTTGTCATAAACTTGACAATCACGAATTGATTGACATAATTGGAATAATAATTGTACATGACATGATGTGACAAGTAATTGACCTGACATGACATGACAAGATATGACAAGCAAGCCTGATGGGAACTATTGAATGCTGTTGCGACGGCTAGTATGACATGACAAGAATGAATGGCCTGGACACAGTGGGATTGTGTTTGTGCATATAAACCAATACTGTTTCGTATCATGTCTAGGACAGGGGTCCCTTAGTACCACGGTCAGGGGTACCTACTGAAATTCACTAAGGCTAATAACTAGAATAACCCAGTCATGAAGAGATTTTTCAGCTACAGGCAATCCCGTTATCTGGGCGCGCAAGTGGACTTGTAGCCTGCCGACGAGTAGGGCACATTTTCAGCACACTGTCATGTGTTGCACCCTTCATGAACGAATATTCGACCTGGATGACCTGGATGGTCTGCAGGGCTTGTGGCTGTTGGAATAATCTCTTTACATTTTGCTAGTAACTAGGCCTGTGGTAACCGTACTCATTGCTTGGACGTGATTGATTGGATGGAGTCTAACCCAGTCTAGTCTTGTCCTGATCCTGTACAAGATTGTAACATGACCTGATTTGCTTGTGCTTTATCTTATCGATAAATAGTGGAAACCAAGTTCTGTTCAGACGAAGGGCTACAACCCCGATCCTTGTTTGGTTTAAGGGTTGTAACTCGGTTATCTGAATAGTTCCATGGTTATCGCATCGTATATCCTCATAATTTTCTATATCTCCAGTTTTAATTTGTTATTATGTTTTATGCTAATTGCTGGTTTTAGTTCTTAAGTGAAGCCTCCTTTGTGGCACTTGCTCTTTTTGGGATCTGACCCAGCTGGTTTTGTATGGCCAGATACCGGAGTAGCTCCATAGGATCTACCTCCCTTCCAGCCAGATGGTGACCACCAGGCGTAACCAAGGCAACGAGTGGGTTTCCCTTTTGTTCTCCCACTTTATTGTAAAAATATTTTTTTGAGACGTTTAGTCGACGAGCACGTGTTAGCTCGATTGTACTTTACTTACTGTCTGCCTACGGGCTGTAACATGATTGACAAATCCTAGGGTTGATCATGTATGACTAAAACTCTTGCTAGTCTTTACATTTTGTACGACTAGCTTCATGATCATCGAAATATGTAATGTATGGAACGCCTTACTATTGTATACACTACAAGAATTGCCCCCATTTTGCAACGTTTTTTATGCAACGGTTATATGGGTGTTGCTAGAAACTATTATTTGCAACAATCTGATAACGGTTCTAAGAACCGATACCAAATTAAATCTATTGGCAACAGTTAGAAGTGAATCGTTGCCTCATAAAACCTCTTACAACAGTTCGTAAACGCTTGCTAAACGTTTTTCTTTTTGGCAACGGTCCAACGACGGTTTTATAAAAGTGTTGTCAGAGGGAGCCAAATGGGCAACGATTATGCAAGGGTTTTATGTAACTGTTGCAAATTTGTTAGTATTTCGCAACGATTTGTTTAAGCCTTATAAAATGGTTTACTTTTAGCAACAATTGCGCAACACTATTTGTAACTTGTTGCGGGTGCCGTATTATTTATAATGATTGTGTAACATTAAATTTTTGTTATATTTTGTTAAATGACAACATTGATTAACATTGTCAAAATAACAACCAATCGTTGTAAAACACTAAAATTTCTTATTCGCTTTCATTTTCTGTTTTGGATTTCAGTTTCAGTCAAAAATTGAAAATCGAATAAAATTGAAAAAATTATGAAAATGCCTTCAATTCTACATATTTTGTGATTAAAATGTGTATACAATTTAATTATTATTATTATTATTATTATTATATATATATATATATATATATATATATATATATATATATATATATATATATATAATCTTTTTTTAGTTTTTTTATATATATGTTTTGAAGCCCTTAAATATAATTTAACCAAGATCCTAACTTGGACCGGACCCATTAATAAATAATAAAAATATCCCTATTAAACAAATCGAATAATTGGTCAAAAAAGAAGAAGAACAAACTGAATAAAGCTAACCGATTTCGATATTGGCGGCTTAATTTTAGTTTTGGTTTTGGTTTGGATATTTATAATTACTAGTCACGTTTACGTGCGTTGCACGTATAACAAAAATCAATAATAGTATTAATAAAATATATAGCAATTTAAATTATATTAGAATATTTTAATATATAATTTGAATATGATTTGTTATGATTATTTTTTAAAATTTTGGATATGTTTTTGATTAGATAATGTTATATAGTTAGTTTAAACATAATTTTAATTTTAAATATATTTTAGTATCTGGTAGTTTTTAATTTGTTACGTGAGAAAAGAGGGTTCGGTTACCCACATAGAAAATAAGAAATATAGTTAATTTTAATTTTAAAAAAATGGTTGATGATATACATGGCTTAGACGGCTCACTTTTGAGCCGTTTTGAAGCCTCATTATAATAGTAGAGATAATTTTGGTTTATTCGCTTTGACTATTTCGGTTCATCTAAAACCGAATAAAACAAATGTTCAACCCTATTTTCACAGGAGGGGGAGCGGGGGTGGAGAATGGCCCTCCTTCGATCTTATAGCGTTTGGTTTGCACATATATTTCGGAGAGGTTGACTATCATATATTCTTAGAATCTTATATATATATATATATATATATATATATATATATATATATATATATATATATATATATATATATATATTAGAACCAGGTAAATATATTATTGAGATGTAACAGAGTGTTACATCAATTATCGGATAGGACCGCCCATCCCCATACATTCTATATCATAGTCTATATTATGTATAATACCAATAGTCATCTTATGAATGCCTTCATATACTCTATTGTTACGCTCCTTCCATATGTGTCATACTATTGTGGATAGCCTCATGCACGCTCTTCGGTACCAGTCCAAGCCTCGATCCCATCTGTCTCGTATATGTTGAATGTCGCCTTCAATCCCTCCCTCGATGCCAAAGTTGGCTCCCATCTTGGCTATTTGTGTAAGCCATATCTCCCTGGTCACTGGAAAATTGAAGTATAGATGATCGATGGATTCTTCTTCGGCCGAACATAGGAGACAAGAATCAAACTGGTCAGTTATTAATAAAATCCAATCGAACATATCCGATCGGACCATCGGTTCGGTTACAACTGCGGGTCGGTTTGGTTCAGATAGGTTTAATCGGTTCATCTGAAATGTTCACACCCTACCTTCACGTGCGTTGTACGTATAAAAAACAATGTATTTTACTATTAAAAGATCAGATAAAAATTTAAATCATATTAAAATATTTTAAATATTATTTGAATTCGAATTCTGATAAATATATTTTTAATTTAGGATATGTGTTTAATTAGATAGCACTATGCAGTTTATTAAATATAACATAAATTTAGACTTTCAATAAATATTTAAGATTTGCTATATATTGATTGGATTTTTAATTTTTATTGGAGAAGAAAATATATTAATCGACAATTAAATTTTTTATATTAACAATTGATGATATCCATACGACTTAGATGGCAATATATCTAAATATATATCAAGTATATTTATATATATAAAAATATATATACATATTTAAAAAGATATCAAATATATATATATATATATATATATATATATATATATATATATATATATATATATATATATCAAAATAAATCAATATCTAAATATACGACACCTTATATCTAAGTATCTATCTAAATAAATAAATATCTAAATATAAGACACCTTATATCTATAAATGTACATATACGTGTAAGAGAATTGGGGGCCAAAAGAGAGCGGAAAAAAAATTTGGAAGGGACGCGGGAGAGAAAGAAGCGAAAAAAATTGGGGAAGAAACGCGGGAAATAACTGATTTCATCAACGTAGATGGGGCTGATCTATATGGTTTTGGTTTTCCCACATTAGAAGGATCTCATCACGCAGAGCGGCTGACCTATTCTCAAGTTGCTTTCTAACGGAAGATCTTCGGTTAGATTTTCTTTCAATATTTGTCTATATATTTAGGGTTAGGGTTTTAAGAATTATTTGTGAAAATATTTGATCTTTCAAAATTATTAACGTTATTTGTGAAAATAACGTGAATTCGCAGGCCCTCCGGCGAGCTCGACTCAGTAGTGGACCGATTATTTGTGAAAATTACTTGAATCTACAGGCCTGTAAGTTCTCTATGAAATTTCAATGTCAGATCCTATTAAAGTTCCATTTTCAACTTAACATTTTTTGGTTTGGGAGTGAAATATCCGAGTTTGGCGGTTTGCTTTGAGTTTTATATGTTCGATAAAATGTGTGAATGGAATGATGATTGCTGCATTCAATCCTAGTGATAAGCAAACAAAAAGTCATTAACTTTGAATAAAAATTCCATCACTACATTTTTTAATTATCCTATTTTTTATTATCTTATTATCCATGTTGACTGTATATATTGCACCATCAATGTCTGCAATTTAATCAACTTTACAAGCTAAATGTAAGCAGGTTCCTCCACTAGCCTCGCTTGATATATAGATAAACTAAATATAGGATTTGGAGCTCAATAATCAAACTGGTTTGGCATATATGGGGTTGATTCTGTAGATCGTATAAATGTCATCAGCAATCTTCTCGGAATTTAGGGCTCGTTTGGATCAAGTTTTTGTATTCCTAGGAATAGTTTTTCAATTCCTGTCCCATGGAAAAGGAATTCAACATTTCCATATCCATGTTTGATTAGATTGGGATTAGGTAGTTCAAAATTTTACAAAATTTCATCTCCATGTTTGGTTTACAAAGGGATAGAAATATTAATTTATTTAGTTTTCCTTTAATACCCTTTCATTAGTTTCATGATGATTTACATGTTTGGGATAGAAGTTAAAAATTTGAAAATAAAAAGAGGGTATAACTATCCAAACAAAATAGCCAAACATCATTCCTAGAAAAGCAAATCTATTCCCGGGGGGGCTTGGGAATAGCTTTCCCAAGTCAATGGGAATAGCTTTCTCCCCTAAGCCCCTCCTATTCCCTCCTCATTCCCAATCGTAAACATACCAAACATGGGTAAGGAATTTAAATGCCATTCCCAAGCCACAAAAACTTGAACCAAACGCCCCCTTATAGAAATACTAGCCCACACAAAGAAGTGATTTGAGTTGGTCGTAGATTTACTACCTTTAATAGCCTAAAGGCATGCACCTAAGTGCTACTGGCACATGCATCAATGTAGGCACCTCACTTTAAGGGATATGAGACGTTCATTTTCTTCTTACCTTTGCACCTAGGCACATGCCTTAAAACTGGTTTCCATTATCGAAGTGAGATGTTCATTACCAGTTATCACGAAGTGCTCAAATCCTCTATAATTTAACTGATGTTCATTAACATCAACTTGTCCCTAGCATTTCTTTCCTGCATCTTCTTCCCTAAAGCAGTATATATTTTAATATCTTGGGTGCATTTCTTAAAAAATTCTCACGAGTATAGGCGGCATAAACTTTATTTTCTTCGCTACTATTACTAATGCAACTATTATAGTCTGCTCTGGAACATTTATGTGCCTACAAGCAATTCTGAATCTGTTCTGACCTTGTTCATTAATGTGTATTGTAGAAGATGTCCGTCTTGAAACTCTTTAAATAAATGTAGACTGAGATTTCTATATGGCTTCAGTATTATTACTGATTAAACTTCTCTTCTCATGTGGTGGGTTGGTTCGAACTGAATTTCCAGAGGAAAGCTGATGAGTAAGTCTTGTCTTACTTTCTTACACTAAACTTTTTCGGTGATATATGGGATGTAATATTTGTGACTTATTTGATTGACTCTTCTATAATGGGTTGCTCTTTGTGGCATTTTGTACATTTTTTTATAGTGTATGCTTGAGTATATTACATTATTCTTAGGAAAATATAGTAAAATCATCATCCTTTTAGTAGTAAAGCAGTAGGAAACAAATCAGTTGAATTTCTTTCTGAATTAGGTTTTGTCCATTTCCAAAATGTCACTGAATTATTTTTTCATTTATATGCACTTAATTTGTTTCCAGGTTTTGTAGTAAGGCCTTGTTAATGTTCAAATTTCTAGTTCAGCCTACTTGTGGAAATTGATATTCTTTATTTTTTTGTCTTGCAAAGCTAATGTTGGGGTTGGGAGGTCATAATTGTAAAATACTCCATACCACTTCAACCAATGTCCATGTGTTCTTTCATTTCGGATTCAATTGCTGCTTCTATGATAACTTTAAACATCTACAACTTCCCTAAAAAAATCCTATTCAGTTGCGTGATGGCCAACTGCAAACTGAAAACTTCTGGTAGGTCTATTCTGGCATCCATTCCGTTTTCACTTTTGCTAAAATTGGCAAGCCAGAAGTGTGTAAGGATAAAAGATGACATTGCAAACAATATACAGACTTGGCCACATTGAATTTGGTCTTGCCAAATCTGCAAATGATCAACACCAAGCGTCTCGATATCTCTTTGATCAGGTTCTCTGGCTAGAAAGTAAATAGTTCTCATTTAAGAAGGTAGTATCTTCATCATCGTAAGAGGAAGAGTTTTGTGAGTTATCATGATAAGAATGTAGTATCTTAGTGCATCATCTCCTCTATTAAGATTCATCTGCATGTAAAAAAGAACATGCTTGTATACACATTTTTAAATAAACACATTGTGTGTATCTTAGGACTCAGGGACACATATTAAAAATGAACCAACCAATGATCTAGATAAATTGAACCGACATACGCATACAGTATTATCATATCCCAAATCATGTATCATTTCTCACCTTTAATCTCATTTTGTTGAGTTCACTCTAGTTCCTTTAATTACCAAGGAGCTAGTGTATCACTTGTTGTATCGGAAATTGAGCTGACATTCAGCAAAGGGCATAACTATATTGATTGGAACTTTGGGTTTGCAGATAACCTATGTTGGTTTTTTTGCAAACCAAACACAACCTTAAGATTAATATGTTGTTGGGTTTCAATCTATTTGTGCTTACAGACAGAGGAATCCAGATAGCTATAATACTTTATCGAGTTAGTAACACACATTACAGAAAAGGCTAAATTGTATTGATATGTGAAGTTGTCAACAACAGTAGACAAGGTAGCAACAGGTTTATCTCCCCATTTAGCCATTACATTCTTGTTTGTGATAGTATTCTTTGCCTTTACACTAACTTTTACAAATGATAACTTTGGCATCCTTCTGAATTCTCTTAGCCCACAGTTCGCATAATCTTGTGCAATTCCTCGTGTTGGAATATTCTCGTATTTCTCTTCTTCCATATATTCCATACTGCTGACAGCTATGCAACCCTTAAAAGGATTGACACTCTTGTCTTCTTATTGGTTTGGCAAAAGTTCATGAACCTCCTCTGGAAATTAAGTTTGCCATTTTATTCTTCTTTACAGTTTGAGCCAACTACATTTGCCAGATTTGTTGACATCGAGCATGAGATTGTAACTCCTGTTAAGATTATCATGATCTTAAGTGTCGTTAACTCATTGGAACTCTATGGCTGACCTCTGATGATAACAAGAGAAGCAAATTTCTGTCAATATGTGAAGCAAATTTTTGTGGCTCTGTCCAACTCTACTTGTCACCAGTGATTCTGCGAGACAGATCCATCGACAATAGTTGTTATTCCGTCAGCAAATGACAATAGTTGTTCGGTTCAAAATTTCTTAGGATAATAGTTAGTCTTTGCTAGTGCCAAAACACATGACCTACAAGTGGATCTTAGTTGGTGGCTGGAGGGAACTGCTTGTTCTATTCTGAGACCAAATATTTTGTTAATCAAGATTGGTTGCACATGTATGGATTTCTGAAAATGAGGTATTTGTCCCCCCCCCTTTCCAGTTTAATAGTGCATTTGAAATTGCAAATACATAATAAATTCAAGCAAATATATTACATTCAATAATACATCATCGTATAGCTGACATCGCCCCTTAGCAAGTAATTGGCATTTGGGACTTGTATATTATATTGTGTTCCTTCTCGAGATAAATTCATTTTTAGTGGTTATAACACCCTACTTTGTTCACTAACTCGATTCGTTCTCTGATCAACTATTGTGATCCTCTCCATTGCATGTTGTATCAGAAAGTGTACAGTGTACTGTTTTGAAGAAAGTTTGTCTCAAATATAAGTTTGACATCTCATGCTTTACTATAACATGTATTATTTACAAGCATCTTTTTTATTATAACAATGTTTACTGATTTTATGCATAATGATATATGTAGGTTGAACCTGAAAATTTGACATCTCAAGCTTCTGATACTCCAGAAAGTAGTATTGCGAGAGAGAATTTTTTGAAGAAAGTTTTTAAAGTGCATCCTGGACGTGCGCCTCTCTATGGTAAAGGAGTAGCACCTTATGATTTAAAAAAAAATCAACAACTTCTGTATCGACACAAGCACTTGAAAACTTAGGTATAAGGGGAAAAAATGTAGTAGAGACGCAAGAGAAGTATGAAGCGATTGATTACTAAATTACAAACTTTTATAACGAACCTGGCAGCAGCTTATCCTAATGCTCAACTACCTTCCGGTTTGATTTCGCCTCCTTTAGATAATGGGAGCTAACATCAAGATGAATCAAGTGCAGTTCGTGTCAACGGTCAGGTGATTAGTCGATCCATTGATAGCTTTTTAGGCTTTCAACAAATAAATTTTGTGAAGTACTAACTACTAATGAATATTTTTATTTTCTGTTTGTAGTTTAACGAAGAGGATGATGAGGATGAAGATGAAGAGATTTAAAAAAATTATTAGTCTATAGAACTATTTAACCGGTCTGTCATTATGACATTTTGGATTAAGTTTTTTGTAAGCACTTTGAATTGCATAAAGCTAGATATTCTGTGTCTTAAATATTGTGGATTTTGAATCAAGTTATTTTGTAAGCACTTTGAATTAAATGAAGCTAGATAACTTGTCTTAAATATTGTTGGATTCTTGGTTGATGTTTCTTTGTCAAGTGAAGTACAGTTTATATTATGAGAATGATGAATCTGATTCATTTTGGATCAATAATGGTTTGATTAATAGTAATATTATTTATATTTATTTTTACAGGTTGATGTATCTAATGTACATTGAAAGAAATATTGATCAAATATTATTTTTAGTAAATAAAAGAAATTTCGTAGTAAGGGTTTCGCAAGTGTTGCAAAAAAATAAATATTTCAAATACCTACAAACCGGCCGTTGCAATATCCTTCAATAACCGTTGTCAATTTAGGGCAATTCTCAACGGTTTTTAAATGTTGAAGGTTAGTTGAATAGAATTGTTGCCATACAAACTGAACTCGTTGCAAAAGCCTGCTTAAAATTGTTGCAAATAAACTATTTTCGCAACCGTTTTTCATATCGTTGCTTATTCTTTTCGCATCCATTACTTAATCGTTGTCTTAAAGATTTATCTGCAATGGTTTTCGACTGTTGCCTATTCCTCGTAACGGTTTTTAATCGTTGCATGAAACATTTAGGCAACAGTTAGTAACCGTCGTGCATTAGTCAATAGCTACAACGGTTTATTAATCGTTACCAAATACATTATTAACAACACCATGCAACCGTTACGCATTAATGTCAGACCCGTTGTATAAAATGTTATTTGCAACTATTTATTGAACTGTTGCAAATATCTCCGATAACCGTCGCAAGAGGAATCAGCAACGCTCACTTTGACAATGGTTACAACAACCGTTGCAGATTGCTTTCATAACGGTTTATATTGATTTTGTAATGGTTTTCGACCGTTGTAAAACACCCTTATTTCTTGTAGTGATATTTGGGGCTCTGATATACTATAACTGTTATTACTTGCTTGAGATTGAGACAATAGGCTTGTTCGCGACCTTAAGAGACTGATGGCTTGTAGTTAAACCCTCATGTATCTAGATAGCCGTGACCGTATAGCAAGGTAGGTTGCACTTCAATATACGTAGCTGGCTATGTTCGTCCCCGCTCTCCAGTATTCTGGTTCTGGGACGTTTCAGCACGAGCCTAGGTTGTGCCCGTGCAAGGCAATACCATAACGGCCGATTACACAGGCTACGCGACGGGGTCATCGCACAGAAGTCCTGAGCAAAGAAGTTGAATAACACGATGATATACAAAAAAACAAAACTTTTTATTAATATTAAATATAAAATTATAGGGGCACGAAGCCAAGATTACAATCACTTAGGTCCACAATCTCTCTAAATACAATCACTCAGCTCTCTCTCATCTCTCAATACAAAAGTTTAATGTTTGTCACTTGCGAATGCTTTAGAAGGAGATTTCCATTCATTATGTCCCGTACAGGTGAAGACTTAAATGCGACTGTGTACAAGCGAGTTCTGTCCCGAGCATGCCGACACCTGAACCTGTATATGAAAACTTGTGGGGTATCAGTATACAACCGTACTAGTGAGTGAGCCCCTCGCCCACCCATACAAAATTGACACATTATTTTAGTAAGTACGATTTATTCTTTTGTGGTCTTTCTAACCCTTATCTTAGATCAGTTCATGGCAAATACTATAAACTTGCTCTCCTGTTGCAACATCAAGACAGTGCCATAAAACCCATACACGTTCAACAACATTGTGGTCGTGCCTTGCAGCAACGTGAAACATACTCTTTTACTTGCCATTTCAAGCGACTCAAACATAAACTTGGGAACATGGGTCAACAACTCAAACCCCCGACGCCACACCTTGTGTCGAAGAATATGCCTCTGCTATAGCCAAATCTTAGGCTAACTCATATTAGTTGTGTTGCAAACCGTGCATACATATCTTAACTCATCCGTTTCGTACTTATACTTCTTGTGACTCAACAGATATCGTGCATGCGGATTGCCGTTCAGTATATCGATTCATCTATATAAATGGTCACTGATAATTCCAGACATCTTGGACATAGCTAAGAGAGATGGTGGGTCGATCAATGCAGGTAGCTAGCCCCACAAAAGTCCATCAAATTCCTAGTTGCTATCCAACATCAGCCTTGTGCACAAGTTGTCCATGACTACGCACCTATGAGAACATCTAGACTTACATAAATGCATGGCCTAATTAGTGGCATAACTTAAACCCTTTGCAAATCATGCTCATGATAAACCATACTTTTTATATTTCGTTGGAGACTCCAAACGAGGGACCACCTTGGTGACAAACGGCCGTGTAAACTTTTCATGTTACCTTTGAAACCCAAGAAACGGCTACTGCATAGCCTTCCTACTTAACTTAAAGAAAACGCTTTCCATAAGTGCCATAGACCGTGTCATACTCTATATGACAAACTGTGAGACCATAGAAATATGGTAACAAAGCCATAGGAATGTGCCTGCTATGACAAGCATTGACACGTGGGAACGTGACTGCTATGATTGGCATTGAGACCGTGGGATGACATCAATTCGATAGCTCATAGCGTTACTTTGCTTAACTCTATACGTGCGATCCAAAGACCGAGTTCCACTTTGAAAATCATCATGAATTAATATCTAGGCAACAAGCTAACACTTTCAAGTTCTATACACATTTGACACAATGGGATTATTCCCTTAGCTATGTAGATTCATCTCTTTTATTATCAAGCATATTCAGTGCAATAAAAACTCCCATTTATTAGTATGAAGGCCAAGTTGAGGCAAGTTCATCGAAGCCACCCACCTGAATGAGGAGTTGTCTCGACCGAACGGGACTTCGAACAAGCAGATGCATAGCCAAGTCCAAATGTTGTTGTATTTCTATTCCTCCAATTGAACTGAGCGGGACAAGACACTAAAAAACTTGGAAACAGGACCAACGCAATGCTGCGAATCCAATGACACAAGTTTCGTCGCGATGAGAAGAGTGTGCACAAAGTAATTGTGGTATTTCATAAAAGGTAGATACGGTGGTTTTTGAAGAATACGGGATGAAATCGTCGCACAAACGCAACTAATTCGAATTCTCTCAAAACCCACACGTCCACGAAGTCCGTATGCACATTTTGATGCAATCGGTTCGTGACCATGTCATCCGGTTTATCGGATTGGACCCCGTATTGGAGAATTTCAAGTTTTGAAAAAAAATACTTTTTCATGATTTTGGAACTAATTTTAACAGCCAATACAAATATTAGTTCGTTGTGAAGCCATTCATATTGGCTACAACTTTGTTCTTTTAGATTTTGAAAATTCTAAGTGTTATGTTCTAATTTGACTTCCAAAATAGGGTTTTGGAACAGTTTCTATTGTCAAGAAATCGAGTTTTTTTTATTTAGGAACTCGATTCATGGCAAAAAATCGTGAATTAATTAATTCTACTTGAAAGAAAACGAAATCGGTTAGGTTGTCTACATACCAGAGCACTTCGCTCGAGAAATGGTCGAAGACCGACAACAAAAATGCGATGCAAAATTGCTACTGATGTGTGCGGCTACTACTGTCGTGGTCATGTGGGGCTAGGAGGTACGGTGGTTAGGGCTAGGGTTAGGGTTTTTATTTTTTACTATCGAATATATATAGAAGGGGGAAGAAAATGGTCGGCCTTCTGTTAATATTGTTCCGGCCAGGGAATGGTAAACAAATTATTTTTTTTTTCTTTCTCTGTAGTTATTTATAAATTAAAATCTAGAACTAATCAAAATATAATTTAAAATATATATACTTTCAGATAGAAAAATATTTAACCCCTCGATAATTTTTTAACTATTATTATTACCATGATTGTTATTATTTTACAAAAATTAGTGCAAATAAAATAACCAGTATTTCTAAAAGTCCTAAAAAATCTTAGATAAATCTAAAATAATTCTAACAAAAAACCTTAAATTATTTTTCTATAAAGAACGCATATCATTTATATTGTATATGTATATTATTTAATACTTATATATATATATATATATATATATGTATATATATATAAAAAATATATATATATATATATATATATATATATATATATATATATATATATATATATTAGCAAAAGGACATTTATTGATGTATCAGGCGCAAAATGCCGAAGCCTATACAAGTAAGCGCGCCAAGCGCGAAGCAACAACAAAACCTAAAAGCCTAAACCGTGTGCCAGGGGGCGACACATGTGGCTAGCGCAAAGCCTGCCAAAATTGATCCGAAGAGTAGGAGCATCGATTCCTGAGTTTAAGAATTTGTCGGAGGACTTCGCGGATCAGTTGTGAAGGGTTGTATTGGCGGCCTTCGTACCTGAATTTATTTTGGTTCTTTCAGAGTACCCAAATTCTAACGGCTGCGGCGATCTGATGGCTATGGGAGCCGCCCCAGTTGTCCAGGAGATCGTTGAGGCCCCCGGGCCGATGCCTCTTCCTGTATCGGTGAGACAGGTCGCGCCAAATCTGAGTAGCAAGATCTCCAGAGAGCGGGATGTGTTCAGCTGTTTCTGATTTGTGAGAGGTGCAACAGTGGCAGCTGGATGCGAGGCTGAAGCCGATGGTGGTTAGAGATTCGTCGGTCGAAAGCTTCCTGCGCTGAGCTCTCCAGATCAGAAAAGACCACTTGTTGGAGATGCATGATTGCCAAAATGGAGCGATCAGTGGGGACGGCACGCCGCCCCCCCCAACCTCTTGCCTGGCTGAGGCCATTGTGAACGAACCTTCGATGGTGGGGGCCTAAATCAATATGTCCGGGAGATCGTTGATCCGTACGTCCGCGGCGGCTAGCTCGGTCGTCATCTCCGGCCTGATCCACTCTCTGATCCGCTTCCATCTCCAACTCGATACGGGGTCCCAAAGATTACTGATCGTGCAGTTATGGGGGGCGTTTGGAGACAGTTGGAAGACCGTGTTACCGATCCGCCGCTCGTGGCAAGGCGACGAGCTGCCGTTACCAAGCCGCATACGGATAAGGGGTTCAGCTAGCTGACGGCCGTAAAGAATACGTTGCTAGGATGAGGAGGAGCGATTGTTGGCTACGGCCCTTGCTGGGTGAGAATGTTGGAAGTATCCAGCTTTCATGAACCGCGTCCAGATAGAGTTTTGCGATCTCAACTTCCACCATAATTTCATAGAGCAGGCATCCACGATGTACGATAATTTAATGAAGTCGAGACCCTCCTCGTCCGTAGGTTTGGCCATCGTGTCCCAGCTGGCCCAGTGGTGCTTATCCTTACCATCTTGATGACCCCAGAAGAACTTGGCGAAGAGGGCCTCTAAGGAGGACAGAACCTTCGAAGGCGGGGAGCAAATGGCCAGGGTGTAGATTGGGATAGAGGACAGAACGTGCTTGATGAGGATCATCTTTCCACCAGAGGATAGGGTCGCGTTGCGCCAGCCCTCGATCTTCTTCCTTGCCTTGTTAACAAGCCCACCGAAGATGCTCGAATTAGATCTGCCATAAACTAGTGGGCAGCCTAGGTAGGTGAACGGTGGGTATGTGTTGGAGAAGGAGGTGAGATTGGTGAGAGTGGCCGAGTGGCTCCTGTCGGCTGTGTGGTGGGTATAGATGACACTTTTGTCGCGGTTGATCCGTTGTCCGGAATATCTGGTGTATTTCTTAAGGATGCTACTGACCACCTCCACAGATCCAATGTCGCTGAAGGATAATATAAGGATGTCGTCAGCATAGGCCAGGTGAGTGATAAGAGGACAATCGACGGTGGTATGAAAGTGGTAGAATCGGGGGATGTTGACCATGCTGTTGAGGTTTCTGTTGAGGGCTTCGACGGCAATGATGAAGATAGTGGAGGAAAGAGGATCTCCTTGACGAACACCTCGGCTAGATTAGAAGAAGCCACCTGCTTGCCCATTAATGACAGTGGAGAACCATGAGTTGCTTATGGATCTGAATATGATATCTATCCAGGTTTCGGAGAACCCGAAGGCCCTGAGAACCCAAATCATGAATTGCCAGTCCAAGCGATCGTAAGCCTTCTCCATATCTAGCTTGATGGCTATGCTACCCCCCCTGGACAGAAATTTCATGCATGTTATTATTTTCTAGGCTAGAAGGAAGTTGTCAGTGATGTTCCTCCCTGGGACAAAGCCGCTTTGCTCCTCAGAGATAATCTTGGGGAGGATGTAGGACATGCGGGTGACGATGATCTTGGAAATGATTTTATTGGTGAATGTGCATAAGCTGATCGGTCTGAAATCTTTGAAGGTCTCCGGGTTATCTTTTTTGGGGATTAAAATGAGGTTGGCTCGCGATAAGGATTTTGGATAACAAGCGCCTTGAAAGAAAGCAGCTGCGGCGTCGATCATGTCTATCTCGGTGATATCCCAACAGGACCGGAAGAAAACACCAGAGAATCCATCTAGGCTTGGAGCGCTGTGTTCGTCAAGGGCCCAGACCGCGGACTTAACTTCTTCCGCGGATGGGGGAATTAATAGCTGCTCATTATCCTACTCTTCGATTAAGAGAGGAACCTTAGCCAGAAAGACCTCATCCTTGTCGACGACTTCTTTGGTGAATAATTTGGAGTAGAAATTGGTGGCAGTCGCCTGGATGCTCCGTTGATCTTTGAGTAAGGTGTCGTTATCGTTAGAGATTTGATGAAGGGTGAGTTGGTGCCTGCGGCCCCTGACGCAGGCGTGGCAGAAAGCAGAGTTTCTGTCGCCTTCGATGTCCCAGGTCAACCTGGCTTTCTGCTTCCAAAATTTCGTCTCTATTTTCAGACAGGATTTGAGGATAGCCTTGGTTAGGTTTAGCATGGCGCGGGCCTCTGTAGAACTATCCACAGTGAACCGAATCTCTGCACGAGTGACGTCGTCTTCCGCTGCCTTGATCTCTTGGAAGATGTTGCCAAAAGCGATTTTGCTCCAGGAAGCAAGGGCGCATCTGCTAGCCTTGAGTCTCACGACCACTTTGATAAGGGGGTCGGGGTTGTTCGACGAATTCCAGGCGGATGCCATGATATTCTGGAATTGAGGGTGATGTCTCAAGAAGTCCAAGAATCTGAAAGATTTTTTAATAAGGTTGGAGTTGTTGCTGACCTCAATAAGGAGAGAAGAGTGGTCGAATTCTGCGGAGTTAAGGTGGGAGAGGTTGGAGATGAGATTCATATTGGACCACCGGTTGTTGACGAGGGCACGGTCTAGGCAGGAATATTGGCGACGAGCTCCTTCTTGCAAGTTACGCTAGGTGAAGGTGTTACTGGAGTAGGGGAGGGGGTACAGGTGAGCCAGGAAAGTAAATGAGTTGAAGTCGTTCATGGCCGGTTGGTGGGGAGGGCGGCCACCCGATTTTTCCTCGGTGCTCACGATCGTGTTAAAATCCCCAAGACAGAGCCACGGAAGGTTGTTGAGGGAGCTGTGGGTGTCCATCAGGGTGTTCCAGAGCTGCTTGCGCTTGACGAAGTTGCAGCTGCCGTGAACTGCAGAAATGAGGGATCAAAAAGTGAGAGAGGGGTGTTCTACCCAGCAGGAGACCGCCTGGTCGAAGTCTAGGATGGTACCGAAGAGGCATTCGTCGGAGAAGAGGATCCAGATGTCGTGGCACCCAGCAATGGCGTTCGGGAACCTGAGCTGAAGTTGGATGGATTTGAGTTTTCTCTGGGGAATTTTGGGTTCGATGATCACTATAATGTCGATCCGGTGGATTTTGATTAGGGTTATTAATCGCCTCATGGTTTGTTTATTGGCCAGCCCTCTGACGTTCCATGCTAGGATGTTAAGCATTTGGAAGATTATGATTGGGGGTGGGATTGAGCTTGGTGGCAGACCGAGTGGTCATGACCGGGGGCTCTTGATCTTGTTTCTTTTTCTTCTTATTTTGGGGGATTTTAAGGACTCTTTGGGTCGCTGCGGAGGATGCTGCCGTCGAGTCACGGAGGCTAGGGACCTTGGTTCCTGTGGCATCCTCCGGAGGAAGGGCGAGTTCTGTTTCGATCACGGCCAGAGCGCTAAGGGGGTTGTTGGGGTTCAAGAAGCCAGCATCCTGGGCTTGTCGGATCCTGGCCTCATATTCCATGCCTAATGACTGCACGACCTCGAACGGTGGGGAGGAGATGGGTAATTCTACTAGGGCAGGGTGGATAATCAGTGCCAACCGATTCTCCCCTTTGATGCCCGAGTCGACGACGGATAGTCCTTCGGCGATCTCATTACCTTCAGCGAGCGGGGTCTTATCGGGGAAGAGGTTCGCCTGGGTATCGATCGCAGAAGAGGAGCTGAGGATCTCGAATCAGTTGAGGAGGGTGATGTCCGTGGACTTGTCTGGAATCATGCCATTATCCGGCGATGAGGGAGTGCGTGGGCTGGAGGAGCCATCGCTTTCGACAAAGTGAGAGTGGGAATTGGGGAGGGGGAGGATAGGGCCGGAAATAGGGAGTTGTGTCACATTCGGGGGTTGAGTCTTTTGTGGAACTTTCTTCTTGAGCTCCGGGTGGGCCTTAACGCAATGTTTCAAAAGGTGGCCTCTAATCTGACAGTGCTTGCAGAAGCTTCTGCTGTTGTCGTACTCGAGCGTCTGGAGATGTGTCCGTCCTCCTTATTCGAGCTGAATAAGAGAGGGGGGGTCGAAAGATAGGTCGATCTCTACGCAAATCTTAGCATGGTTGCCTTTGGACAGATTGCGTGTTTCTTCGGCGATGGCTACCAGGGTCCCGAAGGAACTCGCAATTCTCTTGAGCGGTGCGGGGGCGAATTAGACAAAGGAAAGGTTCGGCAAGGTGATCCACGTCGAGATGATCTTTGAGTCGACATTGGGGTTTGTCACGACCCGCACCTGTACTTTTTTTAAAACGGATGCGAGCGTGTCCAAGCCAGCCTGCGTCGCAGAGTCGGCGGTAGAACGCTGTATAGCCACAATGCTCAAAATCACAAGTAATGCTAATTCACAAAATTAATTTAATTTACAATGATCAGAAGTTTTATATTTACAGAAAAATATAAACTTGTACAAATATTGAATGACTATAACTCGACTATCTAGCTAGTCTCTAGGCCTTTGTCTACATGTACCCCCGTATCTCCTATGCTAAGTGAATCCACGGCTAACCTAAAAAATATTGGTTTCCAGTCAGTAATGGAATGAGTACAATTCACTGAGTGCAGTTTCAATATATGAAAATGACTATACGACAGAGGTTAGCCTTTAGACATATGATTCATAAAAACAAATGAAGGAAAACAGAATAAACTAAATACCGAAAACAGTACATGAAAAACAGAAAATACCCGCCGACTGACAGACTGAAATACCTTTGATATGTGATCGGTCTCGGGACAATTACACGACACTGTCTACACAGTCTAAAGTTACACTGTCTACTTTGCAATAATAAATCACTGTCTATACTGTCTAATTTGTAATAATAAATCACTGTCTATAATGTCTACTTTGCAATAATAAAATACTGTCTACACTATCTACTTTGCAATAATAAAATACTGTCTACACTGTCTAAGGTCAGATCACACATCGTTGGTACTTCACCCTCCCGATACGATAAGGAACAAAATCAACATAAAACTGAAATCACACATCTATCGACTAAACACTGATGCATAGTAAAGATCAATTCTGAAAATAAACAATAAACTGTACTCGCCTGTGGTCCTCTACTGGTGAAACCGACAATCTGAACCACTCAATGTGCCACAATAGTCAAAATTCGTACAACAGTCTTCGGATGCTGAAATAAACATTACCAATGTTCTCAGAATAGTCAAAATAGCTAGAATTGCCTGTCCTTAAGTCCAATTCTGGACACAGGGAGAAAACAGTAATTTCGGGTCAAAACGGTATCCGTCGTTGGACCCGCTTTGCACCGAAAAGTGTGCCAGGGTCAATGGTCTCTAAAGTCGTCAAACTACATGTCTACGGATACGTTTTGATGATACGAACCCAACCGTATGTCCAAAGTTGGATTCCGGCGGGCCGTGCACAAAATCGCCCGTTGAGTCGGACCGTGGGGCCCGTAAAACGGCGATCCGATCAACTATCTCAGAATCGGACCAAACTTGGCATACAAGACCAAAAAAATGATACGATCCTGTTAGCCTAAGTTTTGTGTCAATCTGATGAACGTGCACAAATTAATTAGAAAATTTGCACAGAGGTCGATATGGTGAATTTCGACGGATACGCATCAAATTCGTCGCGCTCACGCGACCAATTTGAATTCTGTCAAAGCCCATACGTCCACGAAGCCGTTACGCACCTTTCGATGCTTTCGGTCCGCGACCACGTCGCTCGGATTGGTGGGACGTACGTCGTATCGAAGAGTTTTAATATTTTTAATATTTTAAAACAGATTTTTCCTAATCTTTGGGGACTGTTTAATCGGCACACAATGCATGAATATAGAAACGAAAAGAAAGGTTTCCGTCTCCTATATATTGTCTATCAGTGTCTTAAAATAGAATCTCTAAGCCGTGCATAGGTTGGGAGGAAACTGACCGTGAACTAGAGTCGTTGCACTAATTTTTCTGTCCTGTTTGGGACAGATTTACGTCGATTTTTTGACTCCTTTTCCCTAGATTCTAGGTCATCTAAAATAAAACAATTTGACAGGAAGACGTATACATTGTGGGCATACCTGAGAAAATGGCTCGAAGAATCGTCGACCGTGCGCGGAGAAAACTCTACACGAAGTCGGCGCATCCGTTGTTCTGCTACTGCTCGGTGCTGCGGCCAACCGCGCACGGTTTGGCCGGCCGAGGGCGACTCGCGGCGGCGCGCGCGCGCGTGGAGGTGCGCCCAGTTGCTTGGGGTCGGTGGCTAGGGTTTCGCAAGTTCCTCCTCTTGTTCGATCTTACTATATATATACTATGTATATGTTTCGGGATCGACTGAGAGGGGGTTCCTCTCGGTTGGGCGGGGATATAAGCGCAAGTTTTGGGTGTTTGTAAATGCTAGTTAGCCGTTCACATGGGCCTGCGTTGCTTCGGGTCCAACAGTGTAGGTTTGATTTCTTTGCCTTTTTTTTTCTTTTATTCAATAAATGCCTATACATATGTATACATATATATACATATATTCATGTCTATATACGCATATACATACTTAGATAACACTCTCCACAAAATCTAAATAAAACCCCAATATTACCCATTCCTAGCGTCGGCCCTATTTTATATAAATATGATTATATATATATTATACACTTATTTGACGAATATAATATAACAAATAATAATAGTATTATATAATAATAACCTCGATAAATTGATGATAAAATACAATAATAATAACGAAATTCAATAACTCAATAATTGGTGTATATACCATGGCGTACAATCTAATAATCTCCGGAATGTACAAGGACCTATTTTATACCAATATCATTGAATATTAATTAATAATGATAGATATAATATTTAATTAAGAATACTTAAAAATATTCCTTAAATCATTAAAACGGAAAAACCACACACTCACCAAAATACATCAACACGCATGTCATTGGACGTGCCGCATGGCTACGTGGGCTTGGACTCAGTTCGGGTCCAGTCCGGACTAAAATGCTATAACCGGATTCTCTAAAACTCAATAATATAATTAATAAAAAATTAAAACTTCGGTAAGGGTTAAGTCGTAACTTGGCCTGGTTTTTCTAGTTAGGACACCATATGGCTCGGTCTTCCCTATCAGGGCTAATACACTAGTCTAAGCACGCTATTGCACAATCCGTGCCACGATTTCTAGTCACCTTGTACTCCAAAAGTCAACTATGGCTAAAGTCATCCACCGTAATAATTAACTAAATAATTATTTATAAAATTCTAAAAATTATCATTTAATCAAATAAATAAATAAAAATATTTTATCAACATTTCAGGAAGAGGGGTTACAAATCTACCCACCTTAAAAATAATTTCGTCCTCGAAATTCTAATTCGTAACTATCCCTTAAACTCAAAAAGGAATCTACCATTACCTTAATCTCCTTAAATTTTAATTCCTCGAAAATAGTTTATATCCTCCTCCTAGCCATTTTGTAACTACGAAACCCCGAAGACTTCTACCCACCTTTGGTCACACTACTCCCTCAATTCTTATGTCGCTAAGTCTTTATAATCATCCAACTAATTGCTAAAATTTCTATCGATAGATATCTACTGTATATGGCATCTATAACCTCTCCTTCCTATCAAGCAATCCAAAATTTAACAAGCAACAATTTTTTTTTTCACAAGTAGCTAAGAAATATTGATAAATTCTAATAAGCATGACCATTCGTCGCTCTGTAATAGGAAGGACATGATGATAAAGATGAATAATCGAAGGCAATTATGAAGTTTCAGGAGCGATGGAGAGTACCCAATGATGCAGATAAAAAGAAAGTCTATGAACCACTGACTTATTTGTTAGAGTGGGCTACTCTAGTCCAATCAGTTGCTAAATCGAAGAACCCTTCGTTTCTTATAGAAGCTTACAATCCGTGCAATACAGAATTTTCGTTCTCGAAGTTAATTAGAACCAGGTTCCATAATAGAACGGAATTTGAGAAGTCAAGATTGTGATCATTTTCGTGGTTATTTAAACACACGAGCAAGGGATAAAATGTAATACAAAATCGTATCGCAACTTCCAGGTAGATGGATTAATGGTCACGGATGACTTCACATTCCAATAGGAGGAGACTACGTAATAGGTATAGGGACCTATTTCAAATAGTTCGGTTTTAATAGTCTAACTATGGTGGTATGCGTGGATGGGTTTTACTAAGTCTTAATGGGTTCCCTGATTGGACATCAATCGTTGGTTGGATGAACCTCAAATTTTAATATATATTGACTGGACGAGATCCCAATGATAAAACTATTTCTACTAGACTAGGGTAACCTAGAATAGGATTCCACCCAAGTGGTTGAGCTAGTTGCCAGTCACGTTGGTAAATATGTCTTGTAAGCCTTGAAGATGCGCCTTTCGTGACTTTTGTGTTTAAGTCGCACGAGAAGACACAATTGAGTGGCACACTAGTGTCATATGCGTAGTGGGCTTCAAGTAGATCACAACCATATATTTGGTCGAAATATTCGAGTCGAGGTTGAGTCTCTAATTGTAGTCGGAAAGTTTACGGTTATTATGGTAAGGGTTATAGCTAGTCCTTTTGACTTGAAAGTCGTACCATAAAAATAGAGTACAAGGCGACATGTTTGAGTGGGACATGTTATACCTATATGAAGATGGACTCGTCTATCTTGCAGATAAAATTTGTTGGAAGGTAACCGCTGGTCTCGCACTCCGATTATTAATGACACGGCCGGGGACACAAAATGATCTGAATGGAAAGTGGGAGTCTTTGGGGTACTAATTATCATCCTATGGAAATTATTCTAAATAATCGGTAATCCTTGTATATTCCAAAATTTTAGAGGGCTTACAGTCCACTCACCTTAGAAGCTAGGACATGGTCTTAGGAATAATGAGGTTAGAAAAATTCCAAAGTCCGGGAATTGCACCTCGACTCTTGTTAATAAAGAATAAGGCACGGCATAACAGAATACGGTAGATATAAGTCAAGTCAAGGATCGTTCCTTAGTAAATGGAAAACGAGTGTATACAATGACGCATGGTCGATAAAATAGAATGACCTACTCGTCCACAGTATACAAGAGTTGTCGACGGGGTAACCAACTCTAAGGCACATCTTATGAAAAGATTCTAGCAACTGAGTCGTGGATTTTTATTTGTGTCAAGCCTATCAGACTATTGTCACCAGGGTTCTAGTGGTATGGGCTGTAGTGACCATGTATTGCTGTTGATAACTGGTTGTTCATAATATGACAGAGTATTTAAGCTATGGTATTGGCTAAGCTAGTGACTGTGGTATTCCAACACTAGTTAGGTCTTAAAAATAAGATTTACATAATTAAGGCAATACTTGTTGGAAACCAATCTTGGGGTGAGTGCCTACCATAGTCACGGTAAATGATTGTCCTTACCTTTGTCTATTCATCTCACGTCTAACTGTGGGCTTGGTCGTGGAAAGGTTGAGTTAAGGCTCAAGGGTTGCTAGTTAAAGCAAGCTTCAAGCAATGATTAGAGACTCACGACGTTTGGTTTCTTGAGAATAGATAGTCTCCTGGGTTGGCATTTTAACTAAGGGTAAAAATCTAATCATTTCAGATTCAGATGGCTAGAAGGTCACAATAGTAGTTTGAGGGTCGAAAGGAGAACGAGTAACTCAATCACATGACTGGCCGATGGTAGCTACACTTGTGTATACAACTACCATAGCCATGGAGGATATCTCTCTACCAATTACGAGCTTTCGTTCTTCCAAATCAGTGAAAGACAAAAACAATAGAGTTCAAGGGAGATGTCACTGAATACAATTTACGTGATTCAAAGGCGAATGTATAATTCAAGAGGAATTATCAATGCAGTCGTGGATGAGATCATAGATACCATAATATCTCAATCCATGTGGGATAATCAAAGAGAGAGCGAACCGAGTGCACTGCGGTTGATCAGACCGTAATACATCGATTCTGATTAGACAATATGTTAGTAGGCGTCCCCACTAAACATGTCTTGAATCAAGCTCGAGAACATAGTGAGCTTGCAAAACTAGGCTGTAATAGCAGCATTGGTTAAGATAGTCAAAATACAAGTATACGAGATTTTTGAAAGAAGGCACAAGTAGTTCGAGTTTTGTGAGCATCAAAAATTCACCAGGTGTTTTTGCTTATATGGTCATCCTACTATCTTCTTATTCATAAAGGCTTGGTCGACTAATGGGTTATGGACCTCCAACTTCTATATTCCCGGTAAACCTATTAGTGTCAATCAGTTGCCTCGTCGATAGATCACAAGGACCACGGAATGCTAGTTTGGGAGACCTGCTACCCAACTTGCAGAACTTCCACTAGTATTAGCTTTGGATCTTATGGGACATACAGGACATTGTCCTATCCTCTATAGTATCCTAAACTTGTAATCATGTCTGAAGTTATTTCACCGAGGATTATGCCTCGTCCGTATACTCTGGATGTGGTAACCCTTGGTTCCATGATTCAGATGTGATATGCTATCGGATACTAGTCATCGTAGATATAGTTTTAGCAATGTTCCATAACCTACGATTCCGTAAAATAATTTTAACTCTATGGGTCGTGCCTCGCCAGTGCGCTGCTGGCTGCAGTGAATCCATAGTCTCCAAAATTTAAATAAATGGCGACAGTGTGCTGCTGTCCTGCCATTATGAGTTAACTAACATTCCTTATATCTGTAAAAATTCATGAGCTTCTAGAGATTCAAACAAGTTGACTATGAAATAAAGCGTAAGCATTTGTCCTATCAGTCACAACCCTTAAAATAAAGATTGAACATGGAGGAAATAACTTAAGACAAAAGAAATACAAACACTCTAGTATCTATTTCATGTGTATTCAAACCTTTGAGGAAAAACTTGAATCAAAACTAACTCGAGGCCCGTATATGGATAACCTATGAAAATAATAATTTTTTAGGGCAAAATAGGAATTGAATAGGCAATTTGAATTAAGATATGAAGATGATATCTCAAAGGCAAAGAGGAAGAATTGAACAATTTATCAGGGTTAGACCATTACTTCTTTGAAGCCCTGTCTCACCAAGTGAATAATCTATCCAAATTGGATCATATCGCCATATCAAGAGATAATAGTGTACCTATGGGGATCTGACAAACTATCAAAATTAATAACCCTTATCTAAATTGCATGGCCTAGACTACCCATCGGTAAATTTGTATAAGGGACTCCTAGTCCTAGCCATTCTCTTAAATTAAATTAATCCTAATTCGTGAATGAGCATTCTCTAGTCGCAGGTTCGCAATAGTACAAATAAATTAAGTACTATCACGAGTTCGCATGATTTGTAAAAACATACCTGCATGGGCCACCACAAAAACTTGTCACGACTCGCACCCGTATTTTTTTTTAAACGGATACGAGCGCGTCCAAGCCAGCCTACGCCGCAGAGTCGGAAGTAGAACACTGTATAGCCACAATGCTCAAAATCACAAGTAATGCTCATTCACAAAATTAATTTAATTACAATGATCACAAGTTTTACATTTGCAGAAAAATATAAACTTGTACAAATATTGAATGACTATAACTCGACTATCTAGCTAGTCTCTAGGCCTTTGTCTGCAAGCACCCCCATATCTACCTTGCTAAGTGAATCCACGGCTAACCTAAAAAATATTGGTTTTCAGTCAGGAATGGAACATGTACAATTCACTGAGTGCAGTTTCAATATATGAAAATGACTATACGACAGAGGTTAGCCTTTAGACATATGATTCATAAAGACAAATGAAGGAAAACATAATAAACTAAATATCGAAAACAGTACATGAAAAAAAGAAAATACTCACCAACTGACAGAATGAAATACCTTTGATATGTGATCGGTCTCGGGATAATTACACGACACTGTCTACACTGTCTAAAGTTACACTGTCTACTTTGCAATAATAAATCACTGTCTACACTGTCTACTTTGCAATAATAAATCACTGTCTACACTGTCTACTTTGTAATAATAAAACAAAATCTACACTGTCTACTTTACAATAATAAAATACTGTCTACACTGCATACTTTGCAATAATAAAATACTGTCTACACTGTCTAAGGTCAGATCACACATCGTTGGTACTTTACCCTTCCGACACGACAAGGAGCAAAATCAACGTAAAACTGAAATCACACATCTATCGACTAAACGCTGATGCATAGTAAAGATCGATACTGAAAACAAAAAATAAATTGTACTCGCCTGTGGTCCTCTGCTGGTGAAACCGACAATCTAAACCACTCAATGTGCCACAATAGTCAAAATCTGTACAACAGTCTCCGGATGCTGAAATAAATATTACTAATGTTCTCAAAATAGTCAAAATAGCTAGAATTTCCTGTCCTTAAGTCCAATTCTGGACACAGGGATAAAACGGTAATTTTGGGTCAAAACGGTGTCCGTCGTTGGGCCCGCTTTGCACCGAAAAGCGTGCCAGGGTTAATGGTCTCTAAAGTCGTCAAACTACATGTCTACAGATTCATTTTGATGATAAAAATCCAACCGTATGTCCAAAGTTGAATTTTGGCGGGCCGTGCACAAAATCGCCCGTTGAGTCGAAACGTAGGGCCCGCAAAACGACGATCCGATCAACTATCTCAGAATTGGACCAAACTTGGAATACAGGACCAGAAAAAAGATACGGTCTTGTTGGCACAAGTTTCGTCTCGATCTGACGAACGTGCACAAAGTAATTGGGAAATTTGCACAGAGGCCGATACGGTAAATTTCGACGGATACACATCAAATTCGTCGCGCACACGCGACCAATTTGAATTTCGTCAAAGCCCACACGTCCACGAAGCCGTTATGCACCTTTCGATGCTTTCGGTCCACGACCACGTCGCCCGGATTGGCGGGACGCACGTCGTATCGAAGTGTTTTTCAATATTTTTAATATTTTAAAACAAAATTTTCCTAAACTTTGGGGACTGTTTAATCAGCACACAATGCATGAATATAGAAACGAAAAGAAAGGTTTCCATCTCCTATATATTGTCTATCAGTGTCTTTAAATAGAATCTCGAAGTCGTGCATGAGTTGAGAGGAAACTGACCGTGAACTAGAGTCGTTGTACTGGTTTTTCTGTCCTGTTTGGGACAGATTTACGTCGATTTTTCGACTCCTTTTCCCTAGATTCTAGGTCATCTAAAATAAAACAATTTGACAGGAGTCAGGTTGCTTCTGTGCCAATTCAAGCTGATCCCAGTCAGTCTGGTGCTGGGGGTGGTAATTACTATGCTGTTCCTCCTCCTAACACTTCTAACCAGTCCATCAATTCCCAAACATCAGGGGATGCTAATGAGGCTGTGAAACTGTTATGCACTCAATTTCAGGCCTTCAAGCAGAAGGATGGCCTACAAAGACTGGGCATAAAGTAACCATATCCTACAGAGTGGAAGGAAGTTCCATTCCCTCCTAAGTACAAGCTTCCGACTATTATGTTGTTTGATGGTAGTACCTCTCCAAGTCAGTACATCAATCACTTTGAGGTGATGACTGATTAATTACATCCAAATGATGCTCTCCTTACCAGAGTGTTCATCGGTTATTTAGCTGGCACAGCATACGACTGGTATCGTAGCTTGCCTAATGGTTGCATAACTTCTTTTGCTGGTTTCAAGCAAATATTCTTGGAACGGTTTTATGAAGGAGTCAACGACATGACAATATCTGCCCTCATTAAGATTAAACAGAGGCACAATAAATCCACAGAGAGTTTTATTGAAAGATTCTGCCAAGAGGCACTCAAAATGCCTTTAGGAACTCCATCTGCTGTAACAATAGACACTTGCAAATCAAACTTGTTGCCTATTATCAGTATATGGACAGGATCTACACAATTCCAGGAATGGCCTTCTTTCATTGTGAATGCCAAGGCGACAGAGGTCAGTACCAAAAAATTTAAACAGTTAGGAGTTCAGATGACTCATCCGAACCAAAATGAACATTCTACACCCGGGGATAATCGCCAGAATAACCGCAAGGGTAAAAAAATACTGGCCATCAATCTCAAAGGTAAGGAGTCTTTGGCTGTCAATATCACTCAGACAGTTCCCACTCCATCAGCACCATCGTCGAAAACAACTCGTTCAAAAGAAGAGTATTCTTTTGATGAAGATGATACCTTAAGTATCTTTGATTGCTTGATCAAAAGCAATAAGCTTCAACTTCCAGAGGCAAAACGGCCAGAAGAAGTGGGCAAAACCGATCACCCTAAATAATGTGTTTATCACAGATTTATAGGGCATCCAACTAGAGCATGTTATATGCTCAAGGGCAAAATCCAGGAGTTGGTCAATTCTGGAGCAATTACTCTTCAGCAGGACGAGAAGACAGTGACTGCTAATGTGGTTTCCATACAATTCGGTGATTTTTTACCACAACTTGTACAAGATGGTATTGTCCCCATTCCAAGGACTACTTTTGATATCGTGAATCTCCCACCTCCTCAAAATGAAGGTCTTGTTCCATTATCGACTGACAAAGGAGAAATCATGTGGATTCACCCAGATCTAGTAGCAGAGTTTGAAATGCCTTCCTCTTCTAAGCAAAAGAAGCATTTCAAATCTAAATCCAAGAACTGCAATATGGTATCCTTTGAACCAGTAACAGAAGAAGAAATTCTAATGGGTACTAGATCTGGAAAACCCTATCTTCGGGAATATCCCAAAAATTAAGAGAATCCTGCTCCATCTCCTGATGCTCCTCCTACATCATCTTCTCATGCTAAGAATATACCATCTACATCCCTGCCGGTGGTTGAACCTTCTCCTTCTAAACTGACATCAGCAGACAAGGGAAAGCAACCTGTTCGCTTTGACAAAGCATTGAAAAAGTCCTCGTCTCTTGGACTTGAAAAGCCATATAACTTTGATATATTAGCTCAATTGGCCAATACTCCAGCAAGATTATCAATCTTTGAACTCTTACGCCTCTCAAAAGAAACTCAAAAGACGTTAAGTGAAGCCTTGATGCAGGCTGACACTTGTCTTACTCTTCTCAAGAAGCCTGAAAAGGAACCAATCAGCTGTGCACATTGTCATAGTGTATTTGAATTAATACCCAACATTACTTTTACACAAGATAACATGCTGTTAGAAGACAATTGTCATGATCGTCCTCTATATTTTATGGGGTATGTGGACACCATGAAAGTCGATCGTATTTTGATTGACCCAGGGTCCGCACTTAGCATTATGCTGAAATCTTTGCTGGATGCTTTGAAGATCCCAGTGCATAACCTTTCTACAACTATCACTACCATCCTGGGGTTCAATCAAGGAAGAAGTGAACCTTTGGGAAAGATACGCCTAAAATTTCAAATTGGCAATCTTCGTACAAAGGTAACTTTCTATGTTATTGACAATCAAGGCTCATACAATGCTTTGTTAGGAAGGCCATTACTCCATGAACACAATATTGTACCATCTACTCTCCACCATTGTGTCAAATATATGGACGGTAATGGAGAAGTCCAAAAAGAGGTTGCAGATCTGAATCCTTTCAAAGGAGTTGAAGCATACTGCAATGATTCTTGTATGTACAAGGAGGAATTCATGAAGGTGGTACTAGCAATGGACACAGATAAAGAACAGAAAAGTGTACCGAATGATAGTCTGGTGATCCCAGTCAAAGGACGCACCTCATGTCCTCAGTCTTCCAAACCACTGACTATCTATCTTCTTTCCCATGAGAAGCAGCCTAAGGGTGATAGTCAGGAACAAAGGAAGCTCGCCTCTTTTGAGCCGCTTGTAATCGACCTTCGTCGTAAGAAGCCCCCTCCTCCTTCTCGTTCTTCTTCTCCCCCCTTGTCATCAATCTGACTAAGCCTGCTAAGGCTAAAGTTCCTGTTGTAAATAATGGTATAAAAATTAATAAAGCATCTCCTTTGCAGTATACTATGTCTCTTACTATACTCAATGTTATTTGGATATGCTAGATAGCTTTAAACCACTTATAATAGAAGTCGTATCATCTCTGCGAAATGTGGTATCACTGGATTCAACACAAGAGTCGTACTTCTTAGTACCGTCTCGAAAGAAAGATGAAAAGCCCATATTCTTCAAAAAAGAGAGGACCAAAAATTATGCTTTATAACGATAATAGAGATGATACATGAAGGCTACAATTACGCCGCTATAGTCCATAATCTAAAGTAATCATCCGTAAAATGGGCTATGATTTCAGAACAGGCCTCAACAACGGTAAAGGAAGGCGAACTCCTTTTCATATTGTTGTTCCAAAAGGAAAATCACAACAATACCACACTAAAACGAAACGGGGATTAGGTTATGCTTCACCACTTCTAACTCCAGAACCTTCAAAATCTGATGAGGAAGAACGATCTAACTCTTCTAATTCTATCTCATGGGATTCTGATACCAGCATTGGTCATGTTCATAGGGTGATAGTATCTTCTAACATGGTGTCTGCCGAATTTTTGGAAGATGACGAAGATGACATTGAGGAAGCTCCTAAAATGGACCCTTGGGCACAAAGGATAGACAATCAGTGGGAACTTCTTTTTTAAACAACGAGAGCCACCTACTGAGGATCAACTAGTCCAAATCGATATTGGAGAGAAGGGCGTATCACGACCAATCTTTATTAGCAAAAATCTCCCAGAGGATGATAAACAAGAATTAATTCTCCTTATTCATAAATATATTGATGTCTTCGCCTGGAGTTATGAAGATATGCCAGGATTAGATCCTCAAATTGTAACTCACAAGCTTAATATTTTGCCGAATGCCAAGCCGGTCAAACAACAACAACAACGATTCAAGCCTGAAATGATGTATATAATTGATGATGAAGTCAAAAAGCTTATAGCTTGTGGTTTTATCAGAGAAGAACAGCATCCTGACTGGGTAGCCAATGTTGTTCCAGTCTTGAAGAAAATCGGAAAGGTTCGAGTTTGCATAGACTTTCGGGATCTCAATGATGCTTGCCCTAAAGATGAATTTTCTCTCTCAATTACTGATGTCATGATCGATAATACATGTGGGTTTGAACAAATTTCTTTCATGGATGGGTTTTCTGGATATAATCAAATTTGGATGAATCCTGAAGATGAGAAACATACTTCGTTTCATACTCCTCGGGGAGTCTACTGTTATACAGTCATGCCGTTTGGTCTGAAGAATGCAGGTGCAACTTACCAGCGGGCTATGAGTACTATCTTTCGAGATCATCTGCGAAAGACTGTCGGAATGCTATGTTGACGATATTGCTATTAAAGGTCATCTCAAGGAAGATCACATTCAAGATTTAAGAACTATCTTCAATCTAATGCGCCAGCATCAACTCAAAATGAACCTCAATAAGTCTTTCTTAGGTGTCTCTAGTGGCAAATTTCTTGACTTCGTTATTACCTCTAAGGGTATACACGTTGATCCCGAGAAGATCAAAGCCATTCAAGAGATGCGTCCTCCACGCAACCTAAAAGAGCTACGAGGATTCCAAGGTCGACTTGCGTACATCAGGCGGTTTATTTCGAATTTATCTGGACGTTGCAGACCATTTACTCAATTAATGAAGAAAGGTGTATATTTCATTTGGATGGAAGAATGTCAACGAGCATTTGACGACATAAAGCGGTATTTAATGAGTCCACCGGTTCTTGTACCACCGATCTCAGGAATACCTTTCTTAATGTATGTCCGGGCAATGGATCATTCATTGGGAGCTTTGCTAGCTCAAAAGAACAAGGAAGGTCATGAACAAGCCATCTACTATCTTAATCGAATGATGATTGGAGCTGAACATCGTTATAGTCCGGTGGAGAAGGAATGTTTAGCCTTAATGTTTGCTGTTCAGAAGATAAAACATTACATCATAGGCCAAACTATTCATGTCATATCCCGAGTCAATCCTCTTCGAGTCTTAATGAAGAAGCCAAGTACACTCAATTCTAGGCTTGCCACATGGGCCATATTATTAGCACAATATGATATGGTTTATGTTCCTCAAAAGTCTGTGAAAGGCCAAGCACTGGCTGACTTTTTAGCAGCTCATCCTCTCCCTGAGATATCTAAACTCTATGATGAGATTCCGGACAAAACATTAGAATCAAATATGATCTCAGAAGAATTTCCTACCTGGAGGTTGTTCTTTGATGGAGCTTCTAGAATTGGACCTGGAGGTACCCTTGTTGCTGGAGTGGGAATTGTTCTCGTTTCACCCGATGGATTAGCTATTCAAAGGACTTATTCTTTAGACGAATCGTGCTCTAACAATATGGCAGAATACAATGCCTTGCTCATTGGACTCCAATTGGCCAAACAACTGGATATTGAATATCTCGAAGTATATGGCGATTCTAAGATGATTGTTAATCAGGTTAGAGGCATATATGAAGTCCGACATCAAGATTTGGTACCATACCATGAAGCAGCAACCAGGATAGCTTCTTCATTCAAAGGGTTCTTCATCGAACATGTACGTCGCGCATGCAATATAGAAGCTGATGCCTTAGCTAACCTAGCTGCAGTATTGGCAGTTCCAGTCAAACGACAACAAATGGTTGTTATCTCTAATAGAGAACTATTTTGCGTCAAAAACAACCACAACATTGAATTCAACAATCTAACTGAAGTCAATGTCACTTGCGAGGACTGGAGAGCACCTTTCATTGATTTTGTAGTATATGACATCTTGCCAGAAGATCCTAAGGAAGCTGCAAGTATTCGTCGCCGATCACTTCCATTCTATTATAATCACAATACTAAAACTCTCTATCGAAGAACTTTTAATGGGTTACTCTTGAGATGTCTTGCTGGTGATGAAGCAAAGCAGATATTACGCGAAGCTCATGATGGTGTTTGTGGAGCACATCAGCCTAGTCCTAAACTACAGGATCATATTCGACGTATGGGCTACTACTGGCCCTCTATGGTATCAAATGCTATTGACTATGCAAGAAAATGCCGTGCATGTCAAATTCATGCAGATTTCATCCATCAACCGTCAGAATTTCTTTATCCGACTGCTGCTTCATGGCCTTTTGAAGCTTGGAGCATGGATATAATTGGCCTAACAATCCTCCTTCATCTAAAGGGCATCGGTTCATTTTAGCTATAACCGATTATTGTTCTAAGTGGGCAGAAGCTATACCTTTGGCTGAAGTAAAAACGAGTAGTGTCATCAATTTCATCAAACATCATGTGATATACAGATTTGGTGGCCCTCGCCGAATCATCCATGATAATGGGCCACAATTTATCAGCCAGAAGTTTAATAGGTTCTGTGATGACAACAGAATCAATAATGTCGCTTCTACGGCCTATAATCCTGCAGCTAATGGGTTGGCTGAAGCATACAACAAGACCATTATCAAACTTCTTAAAAAGTTTGTCTCTATTAACAAACATAATTGGAGTGATAAACTTGGAGAATGTCTATGGGCATATCGCACTACTGTCCGTAATCCTACAGGTTGCACACCTTTTTCTCTAGTATATGGATGTGAAGCTGTTCTACCTCTGGAAATTCAAATTCTATCATTGAGAATTGCCATTGCTAATGAGCTTACTACAGAAAATAATGATCGTCTTCGGCTTCAAGAACTGGAGGCGCTCGACGAGAAAAGACTGTTAGCTCAACAACACATCAAACTTTATTAATCCCAGATTTCAAAAGCTTTTAATCGCAAAGTCAGAGTGTGAACATTTCAGCAAGGCGAGTTAGTTCTTACAGTCAGACGTCCTATGACTATGACACATATGAGCAAAGGCAAGTTCGAAGCAAAATGGAAAGGGCCGTATGTAGTAAATAAAGTCTTCTCAAATTGAGCCTATCAATTAACAGATATGGATGGCAGAGTTGCAATGATGCCTATTAATGGCAAATTTCGCAAGAAATATTATGTATAAAGGCAAAATGTACTTTATTTTCAGAGACATGATGTAAATAAAAGTTCATTTTATTCAAAAAAAGAAAAAAGGAATAGAATTACATAATATTACGGACATGGAGGAGGCCCTGATCCTTCATGATTAAATATATAGTTTGCCAATCGTTCAAACATCTCATTGCCGGAACTCACAAAAAATTCACAAGCAGCCATCCTCAATGCTTCTTCTTCGGCAGTTTTCCTAGGTTCCACTAACTCAACAATCAAGTCCCGTCTTGGTACAGGAGCAGTTGAGCCTTCACCCCTTTCTTTCTGAGGAGGCACTGGAGGCTCAGCAGGGGGCGTCTCGGTCTCTCCTTCAGTCTTCGGAGTGAGCAAATCTTTGGAAAACATTTTGTATAGAAAGGAAAGAGATTAAAGATATTTAAGAAAGTTTTGTTCTATTTATAGACAAAACAACTAGATAATCAATCTAGAGAACTGATGCAACTTTTGGAAAGAAGTACAACTGTTCGTTTATAACCGTTCATTCATTTATAACTGTTTATTCATTTTCCTTTCTTCGAAAACCGACGTGATTGTTCATTCATTTATTCTCTTCCTTGAGAGTTGAATTAATTGTTCATTCATTCAGTGTCCTTTTCTCGAGAATCGAAGTGACTGTTCACTTTAAATAACGAGAGTTCTCATTCTCTATGCTTCTAAATTCTGTTTATTTACACCAGCAAACTTGTCATCTCCACATTTCTTCTTAAATTTTATTTTTATTATCATCACATCAAAATCAGATCATAAAGAGGAGAAAATCATGCTTTATTCCTTCTTTAAAAAAATAGATACATCTTAATGGAAATCTATTACATCTCGTATTTTTATTATAAATATAACATGAAGGTCTATTACATCTTTGGATCTTCTTATTTTGTTGGTGTCAGTTCTTTATCGTCTCGACCTGAAGTAATAAGCCAGACAATAGAATCAACTCTGGTCTTCTCTCTCAGAAATATGAGAGGAGAACCACAGAGTACAGCAGCTCAAAGATGAGCTGCTGTCAATACAACTGGTGGAGAGAAGATGGCCCGCCAGGAGAACTAGGAATGTGATCACCCTTGTGATACGATTCCTAATTCTGTCTCTCCACTATCCAACTCTCATGTATAAAGGCTCTTCCTACCATCTGAGGAAGACCCTTCTGGAATACAGAGAGTCCTGAGTTGTCTGATCTGAGTGTCAGAATCACATGAGCTGTCTGATGTGGGTGTCAGAAGAATGCTCTCTATAGAACCTAGGTCACCAATGCCGGTTTTGAAGAAGTTTGTCAACCAAACTTCTGTAAATAAGAACTACAAAAATAAAAGTTAGTAAAATCAAAACTGCACGTACATCGACAATGCGCTGATCAACAGGCGCCTATCAGCAATATGCGCCTACTCTCTGAAGCACAGGCGTACATCGACAGTGCGCTGATCAACAGACGCCTATCAACAATGTGTGCCTACTCTCAGAAGCACAGACGCATCTCAATAGTGTGCACTGATCAACAGGTGCATATCAAAACAGCGAGCAGAACAATAGGCGCATCTCTAACAGCACGCATCGATCAATCAGGTGCATATCAGCAGTACGTGCCTATCAATGGTGTCTACGACATGCTGATCAGTACCTATCTTCAAAAGTGGCACAAAAGAAAAATGCTCATACCGTTGGTCCTTTGTTGAGACTTATCAATTTCTGAAGGCACAACATGCAAACGAATAGCATCGGGACAAAGTGGCACAAGTGAACTTATGAATAATAAGACCTTGTGAGAAGCCATTTGTTTTGAGAAAGTATGAATGGCTCTTTCGTTTCTGTTGTACCTTTAAAGGTGTTAAAGATGAAACAGGCACATCATTCTAGGAATCTGTTTTTGGAAAAGAACTAAACACTGCCATGTGTCCCTCAACGAAACAGTAAGCATTGAATTAGCTAAAGGAACGCATCTACGTGCGCCATTTGAAATCACAGCCACACAATATGTCAAAAATTTTAGATTTCATTGCATAAAAGATGGGTGGACCCCTACAGACAAGGACACAAGAAAAGAGAATAAAAAGTTGTTATACAAAAATATTATTCCTTTTTCTTGTCTTCATCGATCTGACGAAGAGCGGCGTCCAATTCTTGCATGTTGCAGATTCCCGAGCGACGCATCAGATTAAGGAATCCCTCTGAATCGCCGCGCTCTTCAGAGGATGGCCACCACTCGAGCGATTAAAGACGGTTGGGTTTAACCCAAAGCAGTCTAGAAAGTTTGCCGCCCTCAGTGCCGGGTCAGCCTTCAACAAATAAGTCGAAGGCATGACGTCGGGTTTCGCTTCAGGAGACTTGATTTTGGTGACAGCATTGGCCTCCATCTCCTTCTTAGACGCCATCGAAATTACAGAAGTAAAAAATAAAGTATGAAAATCAGCCCCTACATATATATCAACAAATTGACTCTTCATATTTCTCATGGGAAACTGAAAAATCATCAATGAAACTCGGAAAGACGAAGTGGAGATTGAGTATTTTCGAGAAAGAAATTTAATTGTGATGACCGGGCATTGACTGGCGCAACTTGACTCAGTCAAAACTTTTAAATTCAAAGTATTTCAAAACTTTGAAATGTTTTTAGTTTTAAAAACTTTGAAGGGGGTCTTGTAGGGCCTAAAAATCAAGTTGCGCCATGAACCTACTAGCCAGTGTTCAAGTTGTGCCCCAAAAATCAAGTTGTACCACTGATATGAAGCACAGAGAACAAACTGCACCACTGAATAGATTGCGACCATATATCAGACTGCGCCCAGTTATATTGTGCCAAAATCTATGTGGCGTCTGACATTTAATAGCCATAATTACCTGACAGCACTAACAACTGACAACACAGTGAACGAGAAAAATCTCTTCGAATCCCGCAAATTGTGACGTTCGAGGGGAGTTGGTTGACAGCTGTCCTATACGCATTGTAAGTTGCGCCTAGGCGCAATCCAAACAAAATCCTTAGTTGCGCCTAGGCGCAATCTGAACGACTTCTGCTCAAAAGCTTCCACGTGTCTAGGCGCAGCTCAATCAGGCACAGTTTTGTTGGCCCAATGATGGTATCATGTTTTTGAATATGGTTAATATGTTAAGTTTAGCATTTCATTATCACTAATCTTCATACTATCGCTATAGCATTTCTACTTATACTTATACCTTTGGTGATATATGCCTATTGGTTTACATTTTAGTGATATGAGCTTTCTATCTTAAATTTAATTGCCAAAATCAAAACTATGTTTTTTGATTATGGTTATTCAATTAAGTTTAATTATTATGATATCACTAACATTTATGATATCACCTTAGCACTTATACTTAAACTTCGCATAGTCCTAATGTGCTTTTATCTTATCATTCTTGCTACATGTATATTGCTTTGTTCGTCTAACATGTATTTACAGAAAAGCAATTAGCAAGATCAATGTGGACATATGCAATACAATGAAGAAATCATGGTGGGCCAAAGACGATGGATCCCACAAGATTTTTTCTGAACCACCTGACGACATCTCTGGAGCCACGCACCGGGGGTTCCGCTGCCCGATCAGCGGACGGGGGTCGAGGGGGCAGCGCCCCTCGTCGGGGGTTCGGGGGCGAAGTCCCCGAAAGGTATTCAGTTTTTACAAACTGGATATCTTTGGACAACTGCTGCCAAGGGAAAAAGCCAGCACCTATCAAAGGAAGAAGCCAAGCCATGCCATCATCATTTCAAGACTCTGAAGAAGCCTGCACCTGCCTAAGTTTATCTGGAGTCTGTAATGAGTCTTAGGAATTATTGTAAACACAAGAAATGGATGGCAAAATCGAAAGCTAGGGTAGATAATAACCCAGGACAATCTTCGGAATCCTGGCGGATAATCCGGCGGATCTCCGCGGAAATCCGACGGAAGATCCGAATGGTCTCACAGAATACCTTCTGTGAGTGTTAGGATTATCCGGCAGAAAACTGCAGAATTTCGACAGATTTTCTGCCATTTGACCGTTTGCATTCCAACGGTTGGATTCTACGAATGATTGATCCCAACGGCTCTTTTTATAGCCGTTGGACTATACAGGCGGATGATCCGGCAGATTTTCGCGAAAATCCGGCGGATGATCCGTCAGCCTGTGAAAGTTGCATTATTGCACTTTCCTTTGCTTTGGTGATAAATAGCCTTGAACCCCTTCATTCAAGGTTGATGCTTTGAGCCTAAAAATTTCCAAACCACCAAAGCTTATCCACATATAACTCTACAAAGCCTTCATTTGCCATCTACAAATTGTGTTAGAGTTATTGAGTTGAAAAGTGAGATCTTCACCCTATTGTATAAGGAGATCAAAACCTATTGTGAAAGGTTGAAGTTGGAGAGTCTTCGTATCCAAACTCTCGGTTGAAGTTGGGGAGTCTTCGTATCCAAACTCTCGATTGAAGTCGGAGAGCCCTTCGGATTAAAGCTCTTGTGTAAGAAGTTGGTGAGTTCTTCGGATCCAAACTCGTGTGTAACTATTTGCTCAAATAGTGGATTAAAGCCGGAGAGAGTTCCGGGACTGGACTGCCTCTTAGGAGGATTCCAGGATATATCGGGTGTCGGTATTGTGTTTGCTTCTTCTCTTGCACTTATATTTTCAAATTGCCAATTTGCCTGTGCTAAGTGCTTGATTAGTTAGCTTGACCCTATTCACCCCCCCTCTAGGGTTCCTACAAGTTTTACTCATTGATTGAAGCTCGCACAACCTGATAAAGTTGAGACAATTTTTATTTTTAAAGCAAGATAACGTGGCGCACATGCCACTAATCTCTTAAGACGTGTCTACTATCCTGTACACGACCATGCATATCTTAATTACATGATGCCACGCGTCTAAATACAGTTAGTACACGACTTATAACTGAATGAAAGTTGGCACAACAAAAGGTTGGCGCAACCCAATATGGCGCAATCCAACCTCGCGCACATCAGAATAACTGCTAAAACAGTTATTTCCTAAACTCTATAAATAGAGTTTTTAAACATTGTTAAAGCATTAGACACACGCAGAGAGAGATCAAGAATTCTTGCAAAATTGCTGTTGCATTCTCCAGAGGCTATAGTCATCAAGTTCACATAGTCCAAGCGATAAAGTGATCGTCTTTTGATTAGATTCCTACAGTTGTACTTCTCCAGAATTCAAATTGTACTCTTGTACTCTTCTTTAAAAGTTTGTAATAGAACAACTTTTTATTTTTGCAAACAGTATTAGATTCGAATGATGTGGCTCGGATTGAAAGATGAAGAAAATTTTACTCATTGTATGAATAAGGAGTATAAAATCAGGGTTTGAAGGAAATCGAGATGAGGATAAATAGCTACTCATATTGATAACACAGTTTTTTGAGAGGAGATAGTATGCTAGTCTCCAAGGTCGGGGTACGATCAAGGAAAAGATTCTAATTATCTTCAAGTTTCAAATAATTAGAGGGCAATAATAATGGATTTATATATGGCTATGTTGATGACTAGATACACTTGTGTATACTTAAACTATCATGTCTCTAGGTGATATGTCAAGCTGAAGGTGGGGCACTCATATTTACATTAGAGTGACGTCTTATCCTGTCACGACCCACACCCAGTATAAGGGCACAAGAAGTGGGTACGTCCAGCCTACGCCGTAGTGTCGGTGGTAGAACGCTGTCCTAGGTCACAACATCTTACGTAATATGAATATGCTCCGAAAGGAGAACAATATATAGATTACAAATCAATCACCATATCTAAGAGGGAATAGAAGATCAGATAATCTCAACAGAGAGAGAGAGAGAGAGAGTCACAAATATAAATAAGTCTCGGTACAAAACCACACCATAAATAATATCTCAATACAATCTCAAATGTCTCATAAAGTTAGATAGTAAGAAAGTCTAGACTAAGCTAATGGCAAGTCCTCAACGACTAATGGATCCTGTTGAGGATCCAGGCCACCTGTGTCAACTAGGCCTGCTCCATAGTAAGTATCACAACAATCCTCATCATCTGTAATATTTTAACGGGTCCAGTCAGGACATGAACGAATACATATCTCTTACACAGATCATAACATGAAAAGAAATATGAAACAAGCTATATAATAATATACATGAACTGCTGTAAAGAAATAGTAGAGAGACTGGAAAAAAACATGATATAATAGAAATAATATACATGATATAGATAAGAAAACTGATCTAACTACGTGATTTAGAGGACATGTTTGGTTATGTAAATAGGCTTAGGTTATACATGACTTAAATCTAGTTTGGAGTTGTACATGAAAATGGTGTAGATCAAATAACCAAATAAATACTCTCCCTGCCCCAATCAGTACACAAGGATCTGTCCAGGTTATGTTATTGCACACGAAAGTAGTGTGTCACATGGATAGCTAGTCCATATGAACACTGGATTATACATGAAGGCTCACATGATCATGAGTGTACATGAATGTCACATGAGTATACATGAATAAATACGAATACAATGAGTAGACGATGCACATGATAAAGTATATTAGCATAATATACCCGATGTATCCGAGGGGATAACATCGCATGAAGAGATCCATATAGTACTAATCTGTGATAACATCGTGACATCAACAAGTAAACTAGTCTATAACAAGTAAATATGTCCAAGCAAGAATGAAACGGTCAGAGAATGTACTCGCCCGACAATCCAAGTTGCTGATGAGGAAGTGTAACTGAACTGGAGTGATGTAATCCTATTTAAAACAACCACAAGTCACAACAAGGTCTAAAATATCATAAGGAATGCCTAAATTGCAATTCTACACGATTCTAGGTCCTTCTAGGTCAAAGTCAACCCTTGGTCAACTCTAGTCAAATCTGGTCAACTCTGGTCAAAACTGGTCAACTAGTATGTTTACTAATTTTTAGGTCAAGAACAAGTTTTCAAGTCATTCTAAGTTCGTTTGAGTCGATTTGGATCAAGTTTGACCCAAAGTTGACATTTGTCAAGTTGTCGGTCGACTCGGCCATTCTAGGCTCCTTGGGTCAATCCTAATCTAACTCAACACTCCCTAGGTTACATTCACAAGCAAACAATTTCATATATATATATATATATATATATATATATATATTATATATATATATATATATAATATGAGGAAGGATAGGCATCCACGCACTTTTTGCATCCCCAAGCATCCCCTGGATGGTGCTTTATGTCATCTAATCTTAATCGTTGATTTACTAATGGTTAAGATTAGATGACTTAAAGCACATCTAACGGATGTGAACATGGGGATGCATGGGGATGCATGGGGATGCAAAACGTACGGGGATGCCTATCCTTCCTATATAAAATATATATATTTTATATATATATATATATTTTTAATATATATTTTTATACATATATTTTTTTTAATATATATATTTATATATATTTATATATATATATATATATATATATATATATATATATATATATATATATATATATATATATATATATATATATATATATATATATATATATATATACATATTTTTTTTTTCATTCATTCTAGGTAATGTATCTACATATAGATACACATATATACATACATACATACATACATACATACATACATACCTATACTTGAACTTGTGAGGAGAGATTGTGTGTGTGTGTGTGTGTACGAAGAGCTGCTATTAGGGGGTACAAATTTGAGATAAATTTGTTATATATACAACTATATATATATATATATATATATATATATATATATATATATATATATATATATATATATATATATATATATATATATATATATATATATATATATATATATATATATATATATATATATATAATTTTTTTTTTATATATATATATATATATATACATATATACACAATCTATTTAAAGGAAACTTTAAAAAAAAAAAATATATATATATATATATATATATATATATATATATATATATAAGATTTTTTGGAATGTCCCGTCTTCTTCCTCCAGAGCTGTCCCCCCTTCCTCCGGCCGGCTTAGGCCGGCCTCCCATTCCCCTTAGCTCCTCTCCCTCTGCCGTTCCTCTCCCCCGCTCCGTCCGTTCCCCCCGATGCCGTCCCCCTGGCCCCCCGCGGCCCAGGACTGGATGCGCCTTCTCCTCCCCGCCGCCCATCAGTCCCAACCACCGGCCTTCTCCCCCGCCGAGCTTTCCGGAGCTCGTTCTCAGAGCAGCTCTTTCTCCTCCCCGCCGGTGGCTCCCACCGCCCTCCCGCCTTCCACCGCCTCTGCTGGCGGCCTCGCCAACCCCGGCCTACTCCCTCAGCCGGCTGGAGTTCTCGCCCTCACCATCCTTTCGAATCCTGCATTCCCCCCCTTGGGAGGAGCGAGCGTCTGCTCTGCTGCCCTCGGCTCCCCGGCCACCTACCCCTCGGGCCCCCCGCCAACCTACCGCTCGGATGGCAGGACTCGCTTCCCGAGGTCCCTCCTCTGGGGCCCTCGTCCAGCAGTGAGTTGGTCTTTGTACAATTTTTGGAGCAGCTCTCTTCTCTTGTGGCATACAAGCTATGGACTGCGCTCCACCCTGGTGGGCCCCCATCTTTGGCGCAATCTCCTGACGTTGCAGTGTCCCCCACACTCCCTGCACAAATCAGCTCCCAGCTGAGCTCCCCCGGATTGCGCTCCTCCCAGGTGGGCAACCCCCTCTTGCGCAGTCCATTCCCTCTCCAGTCGCTGTGGTGCCCCCCACCCCCCTGTGCAATTCAGCTCTCGGCTGAGTCCCCCTCCTCCCTTTGCGCAATCCAACCTTCCTCTCCTTCTATCCCTGCCCCTCCCCGCACTCTCGCTCTCCCCCCCTCATCCCCCTTCCATTGCGCATCCCCACTCGCCCCCTCCTCTGGGCTCTGCTCCCCTGCTACCACCCCCCTTGCGCAAATCAACCCCCCTCCTCTGGACTCTGTTCCTCTGCTACCACCCCCCTACTCCTCCGCGCTCCTGGCTCCATCCCCACTCTGCCCCCATCCTCTTCTTCCGGACCTTCCGTCATCAGCCGACCATCCCCGGCGTTTCCCGGATCAGTCTTCCCCGCACCATCCGTCTCCCAGCCACCTCCTCCCCTTGTGCAGCGTTCCCCGGGCGCCCCCTCTTCCGTCGGGGCTTCTGGGGCACTGCCTCCCTCCCTTCCTCCCAGCGCCAGTGCGATCCCAGTCCCTGGCCTGAACGGCTCCCTGCCCTCCTACGCTGCCATGCTTCGTCCTGATCTCTCCCCTTCGAAGGGTATTATCATCCCCGACGTTCCTCTGCCAGACATCGAATATTCTCCAGCGTCCCCAGCCCCAGTCATCCCCTTCTCCGAACGGGAAATGTCCTCGCTGTCGGCGGCCTTTCCCCACACCTTCATACTAAAATTCTCCTCAGGATGCCCCAAACTCGCCAAGGTTCAAGAAGCCATCGCAAAGTGGAACCTGTCGTCTGACTACCGGGTGGCCCCCCTTGACCCCAAGCACATCATCCTCCACCTATCTTCGGATCGCGATCACAGGACAGTGTGGTCCAAGGGCACTACCAGAATCGAATTCCAACACATGAAAATAATCAAGTGGACCCCAGGATTCAACACCAAAGAAGACTCAACCATAGTGGCAGCGTGGGTCACCCTCCCTAATCTTCCCCTCGTCTGCTTTATCCCAGCGGCGCTTAGACGCATCGCCAACTCCTTTGGGACGTACGTGGCATCGACGCCCGAGACCAGCAACCTCACCAAAGCTCACTACGCCAAAATCTGTGTTGAACTTGATCTAACATCAGAACCTCCCAACTTCATCACCATCGAGCTAGGCAACCACACCCACACCCAACAAATCCTCTACGACAACCACATACTGTTTTGCAACCACTGCCACTTAAGGGGCCACCTTCCGAAGTTATGCCACCGCCTTCACCCGGAGCTCAAGAAGAAGTCATCCAGAAAAGACGACCTTTCAGTGGGAAGATCCCCCAGGTCGCCTATCTTACCCCCCCCTCTCGAATTCTCACATTCGGTTCGAATCCAGCCCCAATGAGCTAGCACCCAGCGATCTCCCGAGCAGAGCTCTAATCTCTTACATTCCCCAACACATAGCGACCTCCAACCAATTTGCCATTCTCGACTCAGAAGACCCGGAGACGACAAGCCTCCTCGAAGGCTCAATCCCCTCCGACCTTCCAATCCCCTCCCCACCCCCTTCCCCCATCTCTTCGCGAACAAAGAAAGGTATCACTTCAGGTAACGCTGAGCACCAACCCCCCCTAGCGGACAGGTGGCGGACTCCATGGTCGCAGCACCACTCTCGCCCAGCAGAATCCAAGTCGAAGAAGCTCTGGCTATCCACGGACCAGACCAAGCTAGGAGAGGCATGCAAGTCTTAGCCGCAGGAGTCCCTCTTCAGCAGCTGTTGACCGAGAAAGCTCACGACTACCTGACTATTCCTCCAGAGGATCCTGTTGTTGACTCAGCTGGCGACCTAATAGGTCCCTCCTCAAGTCCTAAAGAACACCACAACAACAAACCCCCATCAGCATCGAGAGCGACCGCGCCAAATTCCCCACGGAGCAAGGTGGGCATAGACAAGTCTGTCACCATTCTAACCAGATCCACCGTAAGGCGGAACAAAAAACCCTCCCACAACACTCTAAATGCTTAACATCCTATCTTAGAATGTTCGAGGTCTGGCTAATAAACCGACATTAAGGAGAATTTCCAGCCTTCGGAAAATTCACAAGATTGACATCTTCATCATCATTGAACCCAAAATCCCGTCCAAACGCCTTAAAACTACCCAACTGGCTCTGGGACTTCCAACAGCGATCGCCGACAGGCACGATATTTAGATTCTGGGCTCGAAGGATGTTAAGCTCGACATCATTCAGGACTCCCAACAAGCCCTCTCTTGCTGGGTCACACACCCCACCCTCCCGGAGCGTGTCATCATTTCAGCGGTCCACGGCAGCTGTGTGATCGCCGAACGGAAAATCCTTTGGAATGATCTTCTCGACACCTATCACCACAACCCCAACACCCCCTGGCTCTGCATAGGGGACTTCAACGCCATCACCCGCAGAGAGGAGAAGATCGGAGGTCGTTCCACACCCCTATCAGCCATGCAAGACTTTAACGACTTTATATTCAACGCTCATCTCACTCCCCTCCAGTTCACTGGCAGCGAATTCACCTGGTGCAATATGCAGGATGGCGATCGCCGCCAATACTCCCGCCTGGACAGAGCACTCACCAACGCGCGATGGCACGACATGAGGATCAGCTCCACCCTATCCCACCTCAACTCCACAGAGTCCGACCACGCCCCTATTCTGGTGGAAACCAAAAACATCACCCACCTCCCCAAAAAGAACTTCCAATTCCTCGACTTTTGGATCGACCATCCGCAGTTCCCGAGCATCGTTGCTGAAGCTTGGAACAGCCAGGAGTCCCCCAACCCTCTCACTCGGGTTAGCAACAAGCTCAAAGCCACCAGGAAAGCCCTTTCCAATTGGAGCAAACAAGCCTTTGGGGATATTTTCCAAGCGATCCGCATCGCTGAGGACGACGTAGCCCGTGCCGAAGCCATATACCAAACCGACCGATCCCCAGCGGCCAGGAGAGCCCTGAACCTTACCAAGACCATGCTCAAATTCAGACTCAAAGTTGAGACCGATTTCTGGAAACAGAAAGCTAGACTGAAATGGGACAGCGATGGGGACAAAAACTCCAAATACTTCTACGCCTGCGTCAACGGCAAAAAAAATAAACTAGCTATCCATCAAATATCAGACGAGCAAGGTACAATTAGAACTGTCCAAAAGGGTATCCAAGAGGCTGCTACCGACTACTATGCCAACTTATTCTCAAGGAAACGGTCCACAAAGACCATTCTTTCCTCAACCAAATTTCCCCCATCATCAACGACTCCGACAATGCTTTGTTGGAGCGCCCTCTATCCGAACAGGAAGTGAAAGACGCAGTGTGGGCATTGAACGAGCATAGCGCCCCCGGACCTGACGGATTTACTGGTGTTTTCTTTCGTTCATGCTGGGAGATCGTCAAGCGGGACATCACCGACGCGGCTATCGCCTTCCTTGAAGGAGCTCACTACCCCAAAGACATTGCCAGAGCCAACCTCATCCTCATCCCGAAAAAAGACAACCCCAACTCCTTCCGCGACTTTCGTCCGATCAGTCTTTGCACCTTTACCAACAAAATTATATCCAAAATCATTGCCACCAGAATGACAGACATTCTTCCCAAAATCATCTCGGAGGAGCAAAGCGGTTTCGTTCGAGGCAGGAATATCCAGGACAACATCATGATGGCTCAGGAACTCATCAACTGCATGAAGTTTCCGGCTCGTGGGGGAAACATCGCCATCAAAATCGACATGGAGAAAGCCTACGACAGACTCGATTGGCAGTTCATGATCTGGGTCTTCAGGGCTTTCGGATTCTAGGAGAATTGGACCAACACCGTGTGGAGATCCGTTAGCCACTCTTGGTTCTCCACAGTCATCAACGGCCAATCCAAGGGCTTTTTCAAATCTAGCCGCGGTGTCAGACAAGGCGATCCTCTATCATCCACTATCTTCATCATCGCTGCCGACGCCCTGAGCAGAAACCTCAACAACATGGTCAACACCCCGAATTTCTAGCAATATCACACCGCCAGCGGCTGTCCCATCATCACCCACCTGGCCTTTGCTGACGATTTACTTATCTTCTCGTCTGGGGATATCGGATCGATGGAGGTGGTTCACAACACCCTGAACCGGTACTCCAGATGCTCTGGTCAGAAAATCAACCATTCCAAGAGCATCATCTACGCCCACCACAGCTTCAACATCAAGAATGCCACCAGTCTTACCAACCTCACCTCCTTCTCTGTAGCTCGCCCCCCCTTCACCTACCTTGGCTGCCCCCTGGTGTACGGGAGATCCAACGCTAGCATCTTCGAGAACCTAATCACCAAAATCAGGAACAAAATCGAAGGTTGGCATAACACCACCCTATCCCCAGGCGGCAAAATAATCCTCATCAAACATGTGCTCAACTCCATCCCTATCCACACCCTAGCAGCTTGCTCCCCAACTAAAAAGGTCCTCGCGTCGATCGAGCAGATCTTCTGCAAGTTCTTCTGGGGCCACAATGAGGGCCATGACAAACACCACTGGGCAAGCTGGGATACCATGGCCACCCCGATCGCGACCGGCGGGCTGGGATTCACCAAACTCAATCACATCGTCAAAGCCTTCTCTATGAAACTGTGGTGGAAATTACGCACGACCGAAAACCTATGGACCAGGTTCATGAAGGCCAGATACTACAAACACAGACACCCAGCGATGGCCAGAGCTAATAGCAGATCCTCCGCGGCTTGGCGCCGTATTTTACGGGGTCGCGATTTGGTTGAGCCGAAGATCAGGCTACATCTGGGAGACGGCAGAGCCAACCTCTTCCTGGAACGTTGGACCGGTGACAACCTCATCCCGAACATTTCTGGAGCTCCCAGCAACTACAGGATCAAAGACCTGTGGAACCCCACCAATAACGACTGGAACTGGAACCAGATTCGTGCCTGGTCCGGCGACGAAACGATCGATAACATTCAACAGCTTGGCCTTTCCATAGGCCCCGACGCGGACGAGTGGAGATGGTCGCTGGAAGCTTCCGATGTTTTCTCTGTGCGATCGGCAAGGGCTGTCATCCACGAGAATGGCCAAGAGCACTTCACCGCGCGATTCTGGCAATCGTGTATCCCCAAGAAATGGTCTTTCCTCCTTTGGAGAATCACGAGAAAGAGATTGCCTACCGATGAGATCCTTACCACCATCGGGTTCAGCCTGGCGTCTGCTTGTAATTGTTGCGTTGATAGACAGACGGAGACAATCGACCACATCTTCCGGAAGGGATGCCTCCCCGGCAAAATATGGAGCCTCCTCAACCGCACCTACAACATCACTACAGGAGATGGGCGCTTTAACGATCTCCTGGCCCTCTGGGGAGTTGCGTCCCACGGCCACCAGATCGTCGCAGCGGCCGCCACCTGGGTAATTTGGAAGAATCGCAACAAAGCGAGATACGAGGGTCACCAATATTCCGCCGAGCAGCTTATTTGGGAAATCCAAAGGCAATGTCGCAAAAGGAGCTCACTGTGCTCCCACAGACCTCCAGCGTTCTGGCAAACTTTCCTCAATTAGTTCTGGCAGGCGCGGTTGCCCCCTGCCTTTTTAGTGGCTTTTTGCGTTTTGCATTGTACTCCTTTCAGGCTTCGGCATTTTGAGCCTTGATTAATAAAGAGTGCTGGTTTTAAAAAAAAAAAAAAAAAAAAAAAAAAAAAAAAATATATATATATATATATATATATATATATATATATATATATATATATATATATATATATATATATATATAACATATCCTAATATATACACATATATTTATAGGGAGAATGAATGTTGGTGTTACGAAGGGAAATGAAACTCGGACTTGGAATCGAAATAGCTCGACAAATCTTATCACAATATATATACATATATCTATATTAAAACACACACACACACACACACACACACACACACACACACACACACACACACACACATATATATATATAAAAAAAAAAAAAAAAAAAAATATATATATATATATATTATATATATATTTATACATAAGGCAAATAGGGATATATATATACATAGATGATGGAAATAATTGAAAGTAAAATTAGGGACTAAAACCCACAAGTCCAGAATCTTAATAACTTCATATAAACTCAGAAAATATGAATTAAATCGCAGCAATTTGAAATATCACAAAATAATTCAATTATATAAATAAATCGAAACCCGAAATCCAACTCAATACCCAAAATGCAATATACACAACTAGAATTCACGAAACTTGGCAAACACGAAGGTGTCTATATGTGTGATGTGTTCGAATACTCACGGGGTCGAACCCGTGTCCGTATCGTGTCAACGGATTGCGTATCGGAAAACCGAATTCGTATGTCGTGCACGTGCGTTTCGCCCGATTGGACGCCACACGCAACACGAGAAGCCTCGTGCTCGTGCACATAGCTAAGTAGGGTTCCGGTGTAGGTCGAGGACACGCTGACATGACACCACGTCGTGTCTACATGACACCACGTCGCATCTACGTGATGCAGCGATACGCGAATCCCCCGCGCGGCCTGCGCGCGCGCGCGTACGTGCGTGCGTGCCTGTGGGCACGTGTCGGGCCTCGTGGCTCGTGATTCGAGCCACACCGCAACTCAGGATCGAGTCCCTGGGTAGTCTAGATATAGGGCTACGTGCTCGTACTCCTGGAACGGGTCCACGACGAGCCGTGTCCGCTTACGAAGGCCGTGTTAGCGGCACTTTTCAGCCGCGTGCACAGTGCGGGCTGAACAGTGCACGCGAGATTTCTCCACGCACGCTTCACGAAACGACGTGAAATTTTACGGGCATGTGGGCAGACGATGCCCCCACGTGTTCATAAAATGTCACGTAAAACGGAGCCCTGTGCGTCGAGTTATGACGTTCGGACAGCAGGGCATGCACGGGGCCGTGCACGGGCCTCGTGCACGCGTGTCCGTGTCCGATTCGGACACTGAAATCGTGTCGATTTCAAATCCGTCTTCACGAAAGTTGTTACAAATAATATTAGCAAGGAATTTGTGAAAACAGAATCGAAAAATAACACTTTTCTGTTCTAAGTGGCATTTCGTCGAACACGTGTTCCATAGGTCCGACACGTGTCCGATACGGCTATCAAACTAACTCGCAATCCTACCAAACATCATGCACATGTCAGGGGTACCTATATGGTTGCTAAAATGCTGAAATTTTAGAAAGAACAATGGTAGAACGAGGTTTACCTATTGAGAGTGGGAATCTCAATGAAAGTGAATCCTCGAGCGCTATGACGACCGGTTTCTCCCGAGCAAACGCCTCCAACTCCTTGCTAGCAATGCTCTAACAAGTTCTCCTCCTTCCCACGGTCGCAACACAATTCGTTTGGCACGAATCGGATGCCGGACGAAAAAGTTAGGGTTTTGAAGGAAAAGGGAAACTAGGGTTTTGATCTAATGGAGGCTATGGAATTTTTTCACAAATGAGGGGGGGGGCTGCTGCTATGCTTGGCCGGCCATGGGTGGGGGGTATTAGGGTTAGGTTAAGTCATAGGCAAAGCATTCCTAGGTTGCTATAAAGGCCCAATGACAAAAGCTTAAAAAGGCTTATAAAAATACTTAAAAATCATTAAAAAATTCTAGAAAAATAGGTAAAAATTCTAAATTAAATCTAATTGGCCAATAATAAAAATAATCACATTATTAGGCTTCTAGACAAGGTTGACTAAGGTTATACCTTCTAGGTCCTACCAAAACACCAATCCAAATTACACAGCAATCAATTTAATTAACAATTTAAATAAATTCAAAATAATGCATAATGACTAAAATACCCCTAATTAGAAAATTGAGTGTGACAGGTAATTAGGTCTCTAATGTCATGGTTAGTCTCTAATTATGGTTAGCTAAGGTTAAACCGACTACTAACATAACACCAATTAAAATATTATAAATTAATCCTAAAAAAATAAAAATCACATAATTACCAAAATACCCTTATTTTAGAAAAGTGGTGGTTACAAATCTACCCTCCTTAAAATAATTTCGTCTTCGAAATTAAAGTGGTCGTACTCCTTCTAGGTCAAACCTCCAACAATCATAGTCTTAAAAAAACTTATCTAAATCATGCAGTTGGAAAGATATCATACAGGATTATGGCAGGTAATATCAGTCTGAGGTCTCATCATCTAGCCATTATAGTCATACTAGATCAAAAGTAGTCATAAGGTATCAAAACATACAAACAATATGGTAGGGTACAGTAATCATCAAGTCAAGATAAGGTATAGGTCAAGAACTCACCTCTACTAGGTCTGTTAGCTGGAACTCTCTCCTGGAGATAGGCCTCGACTAGGGGCAGGTGTAGTAGGACAGCCTCATATCTTGTATGCAGCTGACCCATAAAATAGGCACAATCCTAATCCCTTCCTACAGTCCTTCCATATGTGCCCAGGCTTCTTACAGAAGGCACAGGTAGGCACTCGCTAAACTGGCCTTTGCTGGACAGGAATCTGAACTGGATAGGCTGGTCTAGGCTGGAAGCCGGGGTACTCCTGAGGCTCTAGGTATATACTGCTCCTCGCTCTATTAGGACTAGGCTCTCTCCTCGAATGCATGTAATCCCACAACAGTTGGATACTGAGACTCTTCTCTCTCATAAGCTTAGCCTGAAGTCTCTGTACCTCCTACACATCCTGAAAAAGTATATAAATCTGAGCCCCATCAGGAATGGCATGAGGTACCACTCCAGGAAGCAAAGGGGGGCTCTCAATCTCCGGATGAACTGCAGCCCTCTCCTGAAGGATAGGAGGTGGAGAAAAACTCTCCGGTGAGGCTGCTGAGCAATGGAAGGGGAAGTACAATCTCGGTCTCATCCGGAACTGCAGCTGTGCACTAGGGACAGACTCTGGTCATGGGTGCCATACTGGAAAAGATAAGGAAAACAATAAATCATCGGGCTATAAGGCATTCTATCATCCTATATGAAAACTGGTCATTATCAAAAAAAAACTTGGAATTAACTATAAAGCGTTACTATTCTAAAGATGATCCAAATCGAAAGTTTAAAGCACGACTGTCAATAGCATTAAAATCCAATCACGATATATATAAAAGAAAATTTAGTCTCAGCATGATTTAAGTTGATCAATCTCTGGATAAATCAAGATTTGGGCAAGATGGGGAACAAGGTCATCGAAGTCTGAGCATGAGCATCTAAGGATGGAGATCTAGGGCACAATTAAATTTAATTCAATGAGTATGTCCCAAGATATTAATATAATAAGAAAAGGTGACCAAAGTCGATTGGTCGTGATCAAAGGAGTTAGGATTCAATGATATTGAAAACTTAAAGGATGATGTAAGGATATGGAAGTAAGTCAATTTCCGCCTTTTGATAGGAAAACAAAAGACAAGGTTTCATATGGAAGTCAAGTTAATCATCTCTCTCTGATACCATCAAGATTACCTATTCATCATTTGCCAATCATATCTTTATCTCATAAGTCCAAATATAAAATTCAACCTTTATATGACTACCACCAAAAATTTATACCCTTTCGTTATGAAGATTGGACCTTGTCATGATCATCATAGGCTCAATTCCTCAATTCCAAAACATTACTCATGAAGCATACCCTTTTTTTATTAGCACTAAATACTAACCACTTAATCATGTTTAAATCCAAATTCTTCCACATTGTCCTAAATTAGATCCGAAACCTCTAAATCAAGTTTTATGAAATTCTTGAACTTGTTCAAATTACTCTCCTCGTGTTATTCAATCTAAAACCACTAGGCCTTACAAAACTTATTCTCTATATTTTCTATAACTTAAAAATCCTTGTGTTCTTTCTGTTCTTAACCATTTTTTTGCAATATCTTATTCAATTTATTATTGCCATCGAATACAGTTAAAATCTCTTCTCCATTACTAAATCCCTAAATTTAACATCATAGCCTTAAAGTGAAACGTCTCAAGAATCAATAACTGTCACGCCCCAGAACTAGAATACTGGCAAGTAGGGACGGACCAGGCCAGCTATGTATACCAAAGTACTCCAGTACTTCGAAATAACGTATAAGCTGTATAGATGGGGGTCACTGCTACAAACCAACAGTCAATCCTAGGTCACATGATCCTAGATATCTCAGTCTCAGACAAGAAGTAAAGTATAAGAATATGATCATCATGCATATAAGACAGTAAAGCGTCCCAAACCATAATATGTAGATGATCATGAAGCTAGTAATACAAAATGAAGAACTAACAAGACTAAGTAATACATGATCAGCTCTAGCTACAGTCTAGAAATATAACATCATGTCTAAGCCCGTTGGCCAAATGTCAAGTCCAAAACACGAGCTAAACACGTGCTTGGTGGCTAAACGCCTCAAAAGAATATGTACAGAAAAGAGTGGGTAAGAGAAAGAACACCCACTCAAGTCCCCTGGTGCTCCGGGTGGTCACCATCGAGAGGAAGGTCCGGAAGATCCTCGGGCTCCGCAACTAGATCTGGTCAATGCAAAACCAGTGGGGTCAGACCCCCAATAGCAAGTACCACAAAGGAAGCCAAACTATGAACTAAAACCAGCATGCAATTCATAGCAACGGATAGAGACAGAAATAAGTAAAATCAAATCGAGACTCGTGCACTACCAATGCACTTATCCCGAGAATAGGAAAGACAATGAGTAAAGTAACACGTAACATAAGGTAAAGGACATGTGACAGAATGTAAACTGTGTACATGTAAGGAAAAGGAAGCATGTGAACATGAAAAATAAACTAGACTTGTGAGCATGTTAGTAACTGGAATATGTGAGCATATTATATAACTGGAACATGTGAGCATGTTATGTAACTGGAACATGTGAGCATATGGTGAAGCCCAGCATGTAGTAGGAAGAATAGCATGTAAGGAATGACAGAAAGCTAAGTACTACAATAAGATAAACTGGAGAAAGACTAGACTAGACAAGAATGGACTCCATCCATCAATCACGGCCAAGCAATGATTATGGCTTGATACTTTAGCTAACTAGGGTTGTCACAATCCTAATTACTAACAAATACAAGTCTGAGAATTCCAAGTCCAGCACATGTCTGCTACTACCTGAATGGTCCAAGCCAAAAAGAAAAGAAGTATAGCAGACACACTGCAGTAATATACATGTGTCCTAAAGAGGTGCCCCACTCGACGGTGTACTGGAAGAGTGCTCATCATGACAGATAGCTCCAAATCCCATGTATATATATATATATATATATATATATAATGCCAAGACCAAAGGGGCAACAGGTAACTGGGAAATTCTCAATGATCTAAGTATTCAAGCTAGTTGTTTAGTCCTTAACATTTTCTTGTTGGATTCCGGGTGTGGCATTCCGCAGAATCCATCCTAGACATGAGACATGCAAGACTGGACAAGACAAGCAGGATTGTGCACTACAACAAGCCACAACAAGACATGACAATATCAAGACAAGAGTACGCTACGACGAGCCACTATCAAGGAGCTAGACATGTACTAGAATCAAGAGTGCGCCATGACAGGCCACTATCATGTAAGCAAGAAGGACATGTATCATAAGTGCGCCACGACGGGCCACTATCTAGTAAGCAAGAAGGCATGGCAACAATTATCATAGCTTGTAAGAAAGAATCTATCAAAAGACATATCATAGCATGTGGAGAAGAATAATTATAGCTAAGTACATTTCATAAAATGATTGAACATGTGCTAGTATCAAGTCTATATAGGGTGTACAATCATTTTCTAACTAAGTAAGATCATCTTATCATGTTAATAAATTATTATAGTCGAAGAAAATATCAAAAGCGGACAAAAACGGACCAAAACGGGCAAAAACAGACTAAAACAGCATAAAATGGCATACCGGCGATATACTGCGGCATACCGGCGGTATACCGGACTAAAGACAGAAGGTTTCTAGTGCAAAAAATGGCATACCGGCGGTATACTGTGGTATACCGGCGGTATACCGGTTTTTCAAACAGCAACAAAATTCAGAATTTTGCCAAAACTTATTTCGGCCATAAAAACTTTATTTTAAATCAAAATTCGGACTTTCAAAAGTCAAAATTGCATAGAATTGAATTTCCTACAACATGGAACTATTAGATTTCTCAAATTCAAATATTTGATAGATCAATATCTCAAAATACTCTAAAATAGAGGTTCTCGGGACACCGAAACGAGTCCCGATTGCCACCAAACTCAAAATCCATGTATACTAGCTAGGTAAGGACCTCATATATGTATATGTGACCAAGATCCACGATGGTAACACTAGTATCACTCTTGATACCAAGTTTTCTACTAAGTCAATATCGGGTTTTCACAGAAAATCAAATCTTGCTTAAACAAATTTTGGAAACATGCATATATACGAGAATCATTAGAAAAATATATTTAACAAAATTGGTTTAGGAAGATTCTAAGCATTTAATACCAAGGAAAACAAAATAACGATAAAACACTATTGTTCAAGAATTTAGCAAGATGTACTTGCCTAGGTTAAGCTTCAAGCCTAATCTTCTACTCCACCACCAAGAGGGGCACGAAACCACACTCTAGGCCTCAAGGCCAAGCTCTTGGCAAGCTCCAAGGAAAGCTAAAGAAAGAAGAAATGAAGAGAGAGTGAAGAGAATGAAAAGAAAGAGGAGACAGAAAGTGAAATGGTATATATAGAAGGGGGAATTAATCTTAGCCGTTGGATCATGATCCATGTGAAAATCTAGGTCAATCATGGCCATTCAAACAAAACCAATTGTCCATTGGATAATAGAGTGCATCTATACTATTCACGAAAATATCTAAGCACTATTCACGAAAATATCTAAATACTATTCATCAAAATATTCAAAACACTATTTACGAAAATATCGAAAACACTATTCACGAAAATATCTGAAATCGAAAATATCTAAAATGTGGAAAATCTGTCTGGACGGTATGCCGTCGGTATACACCGGTATACTGGCGGTATGCCGGCCAAGGAGAAAATCTATAAGTTAGGAAAAATTTTAAAGCATTACGAAAACCAAGAAAATACGAAATATACTACAAAATACGTATCCGTATATAAATACTGATACTGTGAGACGAGTCTCACAACAACCAAAAATTATCCCAGTCCTCAAACTATGTCGACCTCGAATATCCTCGTCAGTTAATAAATGCATCTATAAATTATTTATATCCAAATATTTCTCTGTATGTGATCGTTTCTAATTGATAACATTGATCTCTTGATTTCATTTCCAATCTTTACCACATCTCTATCTCAAAATTCTATATCAAGGTCCATCATATTATATTTCTACCTAGATTATCATGAGATAACAAATTACATCCTTTCCGAGCTAGATGATTTACGTCACTTCTTTGACCTTCCCAAGGTAAAAAGGTATGGAGATTCAAAGGTTTCAAAGTATAGATGACATAATTAGATACGAGATAGGTGATTGTTGTAATTGGGATAGAGTTAACTAAGATGCGAAAAAATGATAATACAAGAAATAATGGCAAGAGCGAAATAATAATAAAATCTATTCTTGCTCATCTGTTCAAAAGGAATGAATCAATTTTAAGATATAATCTGATAACCATATACGTCTTCCTAAAATCATGTTGTTAGAATTTTGCCACGCCAGTAAGCATAGCTGCAATAAACAATCGAGTCCATAACTAAGGTATACATCCTATAATCATGTTATTTAGAATTCTTACAACGCCAACCGGTATGGCTGCAAGAAAATCTAGATTACATAACTAGGGTAAGTATATCTAAATCAGGCTCTACGTCCTTGTCATGCTAGCCAGTATGACTGCGATAAATTCTAACTCCACAAATAAAGTAGACATTTACCTTTCTCACTGTCCGTATCAAGTATGTTATCAGGTTATACCCTAAATTCCAAAAAATAAAATAAAGATAAATATATATATATATATATATATATATATATATATATATAAATACAAACTCAAAGTTAACAACTAATCATCAAGATTCAAAATTCAACAATGAATCCATCAAATCAAATTCAATAACAAGGAGTAATGGGTAAATCGAATGAGTAATGGGTGAATCAAATCAAGGGAAAAGATTTCAAATCGAAGTTAAAATAAGATTATCAAGGGTCGACCCAAGAATCTCTCAAGGAATTCTGACAGTGATTGAGTATCCTCTCATTCTAACACTTTACTTCCTATACTCTATAGCAGGCTCGTAGTAGTACAACTAAATTGCTGTACTACCACGACATCGCACTAATGCGAATCTGGACCTGCATGGGCCACCACTAAAAATGAGTCACGACCCGCACCAGTATAAGGGCACGAGAAGTTGGTACGTCCAGCCTACAC